>MU723100.1:0-19478 GCA_026770625.1 Nicotiana glauca
AATCTATAATCTATGTGATTTGTTTTCTATTGATCTGCTTCATGCGATTTCTACGTGATATCTAAACTAAACTACGTCCACGGTCCATACAGTCTGTAGTCCAATTTATACATATAACTTCTCCTAATGAATACAGATGAGCCTATGTAGTTTTACATCTAAGAAATAAACAGAAAGTGAAACTAGTAAAAATAGTTGAGCAATTTCATATCTTCAAATTTCTGATTACATCTTCGAATTTAGAAGTGTACCTGGAAAAGGGTGAAATAAGCTCAATGAGTCTAAGGCAAATAGAGGAAGAAGATCAGCAATGACAGGACTTCAGCAAGCAATAACCAGCAGATTCACAGCAATACAGAGTAACCAGATTCGATACCAAAACTTAATAACCAAACAGCTTCTCAAGGAAAACCACAAAGCAAACAGCTTCAGCAACCAATATCAGATCAAATAAGCACAGAACAATAGACGAAACACCAGAACTCAAGAGATTTTCCTTGAGCTCGAACCAAAAACCAATAGAACAGTAGTAGTATTCTGAAATTTGAACTTTTAAAACTCTTTCAGAACCTTTTTGAACCCCCCAGAATTTCAAAACTTCTGATTTTTCAAACTTCCAAACTTGAAAAACCTTTTTTAATGTGGCTTAATGAGGCCTATTTATAGAACAAAATGGGAGGGAATTTTAAAATTAATATTCTGATTTTCCACCCGTTATCTTATGAGTTATTTTCAGATTAATACACCTAGTTTAATCGTAAATGCACTAGAACCACTGCTAGAAGGTTCTAGTGGTATCTACACTATTCTAATACCCTTAATTGTCCATGTTACCTTCACTTGCTTTCAATTTCTACTTATCTACCCTTTTATTGTTCCCAGAATACCCCTTATTCTTTAGCTAGTTACCCACGAACCAGGCAGCATTGCCACTTATACCCTTAACCCCTTAGGTTATTTACAGTATACCAATTCACCTTTCCCCATTTAGCCCTGCCTTTTCCTTTTATTTACTCTTTTAACCCCTTTATCAATCAGAAATTAAAAGTCAAAGTCAAAATCGACTTACAAAAATAGCCAACAATAGACAGTTTTACAGATATAGTCAAATTAGATCTAAGTACTCCATTAACGAGATTCAAGGGAACAAATTAATCAGAGGTAGAATCTAATCAACAGAATACTTAATTACTAATTTCGATTTTAATCCAGTAAAACCTAGGAATCTAAGTGTGGCTATGAACAACAAACATGCGATTTTTGACTAAGAAACTTTATCAGAGAAGAAAGACTATGGCCATGTGATTCACAAGTAGTAAAGATCAGAAAACCACGAGGTTACAGGCATGCTATTCATAACTAAGAAAAAGAATCAGGAAGGCAACGAGGCATGTGATAGAAAAATCAAGGAAAATCAGGAAAGCAAAGAGACATGTAATAGAAAAACCAGGACTAAAATTAGAACACTTAGCTTTCGATTCTTGTTTCTTTTTTTTTTTCTTCTTTCTTTCTTCTGTTTTCTTTTCTTCATTTTACTTTACTTTTCTTGATTATCCAGAACATCGGAAGTTCAGGAGTCTTTTTCTTGGATTCTTAATCTTCAGGCGGACTCATCGAGTCTCTTTTGTGAAAAAGACTCTTGGGAATAATGAAACTGGGGTTATGGGATTAAACAGAGTGGTTTTTGGACTAGGGGTGTTCGCCGGAGTAGGGTTCCGGCGACACATTTTTCAATATTCGAGGGCTTTCAGGCTTATTCGAGGGAAACCACCTAGGTGGGGTTAAAGAGGAGGCGAAGGTGGTCATGGGGTGTTCACGGTGGACCTTGGTTCATAAGTGGTGGTCGCCGGAGTAGGGTTCCGGCGACACCTTTTGGGTTATTTGAGGATTTCTATAGGTTTTCTGGGGAAGTCGATGGGGTAGGGTGAAAGAGGAGAAGAAGTAGGCCAAGGGGTGTTCATGGCGGCCTGAACAGTGGTGGTGGTGAACCACCGCCGGTAGGTTTCCGGCGATGGTGGAGAGCATATCAGGGCGGCTAGGGTTTCAGGGTTAGAGACGAGGGTGTATGAATGAACTGATATGTATAACTTTTATGTATTTAAAAACCTTGGTTGGTCTGAGACCGTTGGATCAAATGAACCAACGGCTCAGATTCAATTGGCCTATAAACGACATCGTTTCCCTTAAGTAGTCATTTAATCTTGACCCTTGGATTGATGTTATTAACGGTTCAGATTAATTCGATTATGCGACGTCGTTTTGATTATTAAGCAACCGTTACTCTTGGACCGTTTGATCAAATTTCCAACGGTCTAGATTTGATTTCCCCTGGACGGTGTCGTTTTGATTTATAGGCAGACCGGATTTATTCTCTTTTGGGCCTGATCAGTGTATTTAATCCCTTGGGCTACTGAATTTTGTGTTTGGCCCAATTTGTATTGTATTATTTTCATTATACATTGTATTTTTGTATTTTCATATTTTTTATATTCATTTCTTTTCTGTATTTTTTTTGTTTGTATTTTACTTCTTGTATTTATTTTCTATTTTTTCCTTGTATTTTCTTTTAATTTTCTGATTTTTACTAAAATTTAAGAGTAATTAATCTCTATTTTTAGTATTTTCTAAAAAAAAAAAAATGTGTATTTTGATTTTCTTTGTTTTATTTTTCCAAAAATTAGAAAAATCCTGGTATTTCTACCTGTTTATGAGTTATTATTAAGCAAACAATTATCAACAAATTGCCACAAAAATTCAAAAAATCATTTTTGCATATATTTTGGAATAATTTGCTTAGGGCAAAAATCACGTGCTCATATAGCTAATCGAATACTGCATCGAGTTTCCCATAGAAAAACTCAATCCATTCCATATGAAAAATATAAATAAAGAAAACCCAACTTAAAATATTTTAAAGTGTGGGGGTGTTTGGCTAAAGCGAAAGTTCCTAAACCCAAAAGGGTAAAAATTGGAGCAAAAACCGTTGATTGTGTTTTCATAGGATATGCAACAAATAGTAAGGCATATCGTTTTCTGGTTCATAAATCAAAAAATCCAGACATTCATATTAATACGGTAATTGAATTGGATAATACCAAATTCTTTGAGAATTTTTATCCGTATAAAATGAAATGTGAGTCGTCTAATGAAAAATCTAAGCGACATCAGGAAGAAGCAAAGGAAAGTATGTTTGATGAGAAAAATCCAAGACGTAGTAAACGTCAAAGGACAACTACTTTCTTTGGACCAGATTTTCTGACATTCTTATTAGAAAATTAGCCTCAAATGTTCAAAGAAGCAATGTATTCCTCAGAAGCACAATATTGGAAAGAGGCAGTCAATAGTGAGATAGAATCCATATTAAGTAATCATACTTGGGAATTGGTTGATCTTCCTCCTAAAAATAAACCTGTGGGTTCTAAATGGATTTTCAAAAGGAAAATGAAAACTGATGGCACTATTGACAAATATAAGGCAAGATTAGTTGTTAATGGGTTTAGACAACGAGAAGTTCTTGATTACTTTGACACATACTCGCCGGTAACAAGGATGACATCTATTTAGGTGTTAATAGCATCAGCCATCGTGTATGGCCTTCAAATCCATCTGATGGATGTAAAGACAGCCTTCTTAAATGGATATTTAGAGTAAGAAATCTATATGGAATAACCTAAAAGGTTTTGTAGTTCTCGGAAAAGAAAAGAGGGTGTGTCAACTTGTTAAGTCACTTTACGGACTAAAACAAGCACCAAAATAACGGTATGCGAAATTTGACCAAACAATGTTGTCAAATGGTTTCAAGATCAATGAGTGTGACAAATGTGTTTATATCAAGAATACTTCAAATCAAATAGTCATTGTTTGTTTGTATGTGGATGATATGTTGATAATGAGTAACGATATGGCTAACATAGATGCTACTAAGCACATGCTTACTAGTAAATTTTCTATGAAAGATTTAGGAATTGTCGATTTAATTTTGGGAATTAAGATCCTGCAGACTCCTCAAGGTCTAGATTTGTCTCAATCTCATTATATTAAAATGGTTCTTGAAAAGTTCAAATATTTGGACTTTAAAGAAACAAAAATGCCAAATGATTTAAACCATACTCTTGTAAAGAATAAAGGTCAAAGCAAATCTCAATTGGAATATGCTCGAGTGTTGGGAAGTTTGATGTATATTATGAATTGTACACGACCTGATATAGCTTGTGCAATAAGCAAGCTTAGTTGATACACAAGTAATCCCAAACAAGCTTATTAGATAGAAATGAAATGAGTTTTGGGATATTTGAAATATACTCAAGACTATGCATTGCATTACAATAATTATAACGCAGTTATTGAGGGACATAGTGATTCAAATTAGATCAATGGAAACAAAATCCACAAGTGGATTCGTTTTAACCATTGGTAGAGGAGCAGTGTCTGGGAAGTCGTCCAAACAAACATGCATCACTCGCTCTACAATGGAGTCTGAGTTTATAGCCTTAGACAAGGCCGGTGAAGAAGCTGAATGGCTTCGGAATTTCTTAGAAGACATTCCTTTTTGGCCCAAACCTTTGGCACCTGTATGCATACATTACGATAGTCAAGCAACAATAGGAAGGGCTGGTAACGTTATGTATAATGGTAAATCTCGTCACATTCGACGAAGGCATAATACCGTTAGACAACTACTCTCTAGTGGAATTATCACAATTCACTATGTAAAGTCAAAAGATAATGTATTGGATCCGCTTACAAAAGGCCTACCTAGAGAGGCGGTTGAGAAGTCATCAAAGGGAATGGGACTATGGTCGAGGACAATTCACTATGGCGGTAACTCTACCTAGAAGACTGGAGATCCCAAGATCTAGGTTCAAGGAGATCAAACAAAGTCATTAGTGTCGGTTCAACATTGTCAAATAAAATTTTGGTCCATTCTCATGATGCAGACAATGTTCAGTACCAAGGATAAAGCTTTAGGACTTTTTAATGGTTTCTAAGTTTGATATAGGGTATATCAAATAATGTATTGATAACACCAAACTATGCCTCATAAAAAGACACACACGGACGTAGCAAATATAGTCTGAGTAATTCTGCCCAGAGTCGAACCACAGAGAACTAACCTATCAATTACTCTTGTCAGATTTACTAAATTCACACAATCAATTTTCCCAAACTTTTTAATTCACAGTTGATGATATATCTAACAACTAAACTGAAATTAAATAAAGCTGAAAGTAAACTAAGCTTGCTTGTATATAATTGGAAGAAGATCCAAGGTAATGGTTTCCCCCGTTGTTGATTTCATTGGTTGAATATGTTTTATAACTGAGACTTAGTTGTCTCTATCAATCATGAACACTCCAGCTATCATTAATTTTTGTCAAGCAATTATGATAATTTACTAGACGTACTTTCTTAAGCTACGCTAGCTAGATTCACAATATGGTTTACTTAGATTGCATCCGAGGTATCGTTATCTCTAATCCAACCTATAAACACTCGGTTATGACTCTCACCTATACTCCGGGAGTGATGTTGTTCATACAATCACCTAAACATGCACTCTCTCTCAAGCAGATACAGACTAAATAGGGACGGATAATTGAGGGCCCTTTCAATTAACCACAATCAAAACATAGATTAACAAATAGAGATTAACAACCAATTCAAAACTATATTAATATAACAACCAAGTCATCCCCAACGGGTTTCACCAAAACCTTAGATTAAAGTATTTAGCTACTCATGACAATAACGAAAACAACAAAAGAATTCATAGCCATTAATAGAAGAACAATTTAGAGAGATGAGAAATTGTATTTGTCAAGTTGCCTCCTTGACTCTCTTCCCTATTCTCAAAAAAAAAGTCGAACTCTTTCTCTATTAGACTTGTTGAACCTTTTATAGTTTGTGTGGATTTTCTTGGACTTTCAAAATTGCCCCTTTTAAAAGTCTGTTTCCGCCACTGGACTAGTGCGGGCATGCTAAGGCCGCGCTAATGCCTGCACTAATTGGGTTTCCTTCTGTTCTGGGCGCTGAACTAGAGCGGGCGCTCTAAGGCCGCTCTAATGCCCACGCTAGTGGGGTTTTCCACTAGTTCGGTGCTTTTGCTCCAATTTTCGTCCCTTCACTCCAATGTTCGCTTGGATTACCATCATAAGCCTTCATTTGATTATTGAACTCCTGTGAAACATCAAAGTCACCATTAGAGCCAATTTTTTGCATTATTTACACACTTACAGCAGTAAAACTCTCTTAAGTTAGAGCCCAAACGTAGGCCAAACTACATAATTTAGCCTATTATCAACACCTCACACTTTATTCATTGCTAGTCCTCGTGCAATCCACTACATCCCACAAGTTTCTTTTCTAAGCTTTACCTATAACGACTCACACCATGAACGTTTCATAAAATGTGCAACTAGTAGTGCGCAACCTTCTCTCACGAATCAAACCTGTAGTACCATGCACATTCACACTTACTCAAGCCACTCTATACAAGAGTCAAGACTTACCTTTCCGTTATGAATCACATGCCCTCACATCACACAAGAGAGTAGTTCTACATACAATGATATTTAGGACAATTAGGAACTAAGATAGAGAGAAAAATTCGCTCGCTCTCAAAAAGAACATTCACATGCCACACAGATGCACCATAGGCTCTCCCGTAGTTTAGTACTCTGCTAATCGAGCTTCACTCAATCTAAGATCTATATGACTTTATTTGGTTGTAATGTAGGCTAAGGGATGGGTAGGATATATTTGGATATAGTGACTAACCTCCCTAAGCACTTTAATACAATTACATTAAACTTCAAGATCATTATTTTGTCAGCCAACACTCCCCCACATTTAAACATCCCCGTACATTAGGTGCGATTTTGTACAAGCTACCACTTATCAATCATTATATAATATCTTATTCTCTTTTTTTTTCATGATGCTTCTCTTTTTATGCTTCAACCTTTTGCACTTTTTCTTTATTTCAATGGTTCCACTCAAAAAACCACACCACCACCCCACACTTTTGCTTTTTGCATATTTTCAATACCATTCTAGTGCTTAGTAAGAGGAGGGAGGGTTCAAACAGCAGGCTATTCAAACAATTGGCTATGGTTTGCAATGTGGTTGCCAAAGAAACAGGCTTATAATCTCAACGGGGTTAACTAAGATGTAATGTATTCAGGTGGGTTTACTTTATATATCTGGCTTAACAAAGAAATGCCTATATCCTTTCTAAAGCTGAATGAAGCTACTATTTCATTTCGCAAACACATAGGGCAAGTTCTAGGTATCAAGTGTACAGCATGGAACACAGTAATACTTACACACATATGGCACGTGACTCACTCCGGATTAGTTTATCAAGACATCTCTTCTTGAGTGTTCAAGTTAGGTACAAACATACAATTTTTAAGGCTCTTTACAAGATTCAACCCTTGAAGTTAAGCGTTACACTCTAGTGTCTATCGTGTTCAGGTGTGTAAACGCTAAGGGTTTTTTTTCATTCTATTTCTAGCTCGTAGCCCATTTAACCTAGAACAACAAAAAAACAAAAAACAAAAAATACAAAAAAATAGAAAATAAACAAAGAACTACCTATACTCGGTTCAAGATAAACCCTTGGAAAAGAACCGAGGCCCAAAGAAAAACCAAGGGGGAGTTGTTTCACTACCTACAACTAAACTAAAAAAAATCTTTTCGTATTTTCTATAGACTAACTTCCCTCAAGAAAATTGTCTAACGGATCCGTCATCAGGAAGAGTCTCTATATTCCTTTTTATAACAACCTAATGACTATCGTTCTAACATCAACATAATCAACACAATACAAATCACCCAAAGAAACAAAGAAAAACAATTAAATGATACAATTACACACATATAATGAAGTATCCCTCTCCCCACCCCACACGTAATTTGAGGACATGTCCTCATGGCCAATTAAATCAAAAAAAGGGAAAAGGAACTTCCCTGACTGATCAATCTTGGTCAGAGACAGAGCCGGCATCAACATTGCACATGCAACCCAATGCACGGAGCCAACCCATGATGCATTTTTCAGATTTCTTATGCTGGATGACCATTTCATCAACACGAGTCCCCAAGTCAGTCACTGAGGTCCGTATTTCAACTATATCCTACTATATGTGGTCTAACTATTGTCCCCGACTGGCCCTAGACGGGCCTGTAACATCATCAGCTTGTGGTTGAGCTGGCTGCTCATCAACCTCCCATCTCCTCATCATCAGCTACCTGTTGTTGTTGCTCCTCCTCCTCCACGTCATCACCATCATCAGAGTCATGGCCAATCAATTCCTCAGCAGCTACCACTTCCTTGCCTGTGGTGACCCTCTCAGCAGCGAAAGGATTTAACACAGGAACTCGGCCATCTAAAGCAAGGTTGCTTGACACATTGGCTTGAAGGCACAACCGTGTAACAAGAGACGGGTAGTATAACCCATAACGTTGAACCCGGACCCGCTGGAACATTTCATCGTGTATGACTTGGGCCACATCAAATGGAGCATTGTTCATGAAGCACCAGATTAGGCACCCTCGAGGGATGTTCATCTCTTACAGATTCTTAGAGGGTAGGAATCTGTTATTGATAAAGTACAACCAGCATTTGGCCTCAAATTTAAGGGCCGAGGAGTGGAATTTATATCCATAAAAAGATACAACAAAATATTACACGGAACTTACCTGGACTAGCGTGGCCTTAGCGTTGGATTAGTGTGGGCTTGCTAGTTCAATGAAAACGGGGCAGAATAAACCCCATCAGCGCGGGCTACGCGCTGGTTTAGTATGGCCACGCTAGTGGGTGTGATGTTGAGGAAGTTTATAATCCCATTAGTGAGGGTTGCGCCCTGGTTTAGCGCGGCCATGCTAATGGGAACGATGTTGAGGCAGTGTATAACCTCATTAGCACTGCCTTAGCGCTGGATTAGCGCGGGCACGCTACTTCAGGTGTTCCAGGCGTCTAATTTATTTTATATATATATATATATATATATATATATATATATATATATATATATATATATATATATATATATATATATATATATATATATATATATATATATATATACACATGAAGTTATATACTACGCTTACAACATATTCGTGGGTTGCCTCCCACACAGTGCCTGATTTAACATTGCGGCACGACGCAAGTAATTGAGCTATCACTCCTCATTCGTGTACTGGGGTTCTTTCAAATTGATCACCATTGTATCCCCTTTTTCTTCAGCTATTCCAAGGTAGTATTTCAACCTTTGCCTATTTACTGAGAACTTATTTGTCCTATCTTCTGATTCGATCTCAACAACTCCACTTACGAACATTTTCACCACTCTAAATGGTCCTTACTATCGGGACTTTAACTTACCCGGAAACAATCTCAACCTTGAATTATACAGTAATACCTTTTCACTGGGTTTGAAATCTCTGTCCACAATGTGTTTTTCATGCAGCTTCTTCATTCTTTCCTTGTATAGCCTCATGCTTTCAAAGGCTTGATATCTAAATTCTTCCAGCTCATGCAACTCTGTTAGTCGACTTTGTCTAGCTGCATCAGGATTCATGTTCAATTTCTTTAGTGCCTATAAGCTCGATGTTCTAGCTCTACAGGCAGATGACGGGCCTTCCCAAATACCAACTTGTATGGTGACATACCTATTGGTGTTTTAAACACAGTTCTATATGCCCAGAGTGTGTCATCAAGCTTATTTGCCCAATCAGTTTGTGAGGCATTCACTGTCTTGGTTAGTACACTTTTTATCTCCCTGTTGGACACTTCAACCTGCCCACTGGTTTGCGGATGGTAAGGGGTGGCCACCTTGTGGCGTATATCATATTTTGCAAGTAGTTTCTCGAAGGATCTATTACAGAAGTGAGTGCCTCCATCACTGATGATCACTATTGGTGTCCCAAACCTAGTGAATATGTTCTTTTTCAGGAATCCTACTACCACTCTTGCATCATTGGTGGGCAACGTTGCAGCCTCTACCCATTTAGACACGTAGTCCACAGCAACAAAGATGTACTTATTATCAAATGAGCTAACAAATGGACCCATAAAGTCAATCCCCCAAACACAAAACACTCTACCTCTTGAATCGGGTTCATTTGCATCTCATGGCGACGGGAAATGTTCCCAGTACGCTGGCATTCATTGCAGCCCTTTACCCAGAGGTGCACATATCTAAACACAGTTGGCCAAAAGAATCCGGCCTCTAGCAATTTCGTAGTTGTCCTGACCCCTCCAAAATGTCCTCCGTATGGTGATGCGTGACAAGCCTGCAAAATTGAAAATTGTTCTATCTCGGGGACACACCTCCGGATAATATTATCAACACATATTCTAAACAAATGAGGCTCGTCCCAATAATACATACGGCAATCATAAAAGAACTTTTTCTTTTGGACAGATGAAAGGTCATATGGAACTATACCACAGGTCAGGTAGTTTGCAAAATTTGCATACCATGGCGCATCTTCCAGAGTAGTTGCAAGCAGCTGCTCATCTGGAAAGGTTTCCAGAATCTCTTCGACCTCGACTGATTTTTTAGCTCCTTCAAGTCATGATAGATGATCAGCGACTTGATTTTTTGTGCCCTTACGGTCATGAATTTCGAGGTCGAATTCTTGCAACAGCAGCACCCAACGAATCAGGCGCAGCTTAGACTCCTTCTTCTCAATTAGGTACCTGAGAGTTGCATGGTCAATGTATACAATTACCTTGGAACCAATCATATATGATCGGAACTTGTCAAAAGCAAACACCACCGCTAACATCTCCTTCTCCATTACAGTGTAGTTGAGCTGTGCACCGCTTAGCGGTTTGCTTGCATAGTAAATCGGGTGCATCAGCTTATCTTTCCGCTGCCCCAAGACTGCTCCTATGGCATAGTAGTTTGTGTCACACATGAGCTCAAAAGGTTGCTCCCAATTTAGTGCAACAATGATGGGTGCAGTTACCAACCTCTTCTTCTATTCCTCAAATGCAAACCTGCAATCATTAGAAAACAGAAAGGGCTAATCCTTTTCAAGGAGTTTGTATAATGGGTTAGCAATTTTGGAAAAATCTTTTATGAAATGCCGGTAGAACCCGGCGTGCCCAAGAAAGCTTCTCACCGCCTTGACTGAAGTGGGCGGTAGTAGCTTTTCAATCACGACAACCTTAGCATGGTCGACCTCAATTCCTTTTCTGGACACTCGATTTCCCAGAACTATCCCTTCTTGTACCATAAAATGGCACTTCTCCCAGTTTAGCATAAGTTTGTCTCCACACATCTTTTGAGCACTCTGCTTAAGTTGTGAAGACAGTCTTCGAATGAATCTCCCACCACGGAGAAATCATCCATAAAGACTTCCATAATATCCTCCACCATATCTGTGAAGATGGCTAACATGCATGGTCGAAAAGTCGCTGGTGCATTGCACAGCCCAAAAGGCATTCTTCGAAAGGCAAAGATGCCATAAGGACAGGTGAAAGATGTTTTCTCTCTCTCTTTGGGGGATATTGATATTTGATTGTACCCCTCTAATAAACAAAAGTGCGATCGTCCGGCCAGCCTATCTAACATTTGATCAATGAAAGGCAAGGGAAAATGGTCCTTTTGCGTGGCGGTGTTCAATTTCCGATAATTGATAATAGGTAAGTTAGACTATAATTAGACCCTAAAAAACCACATTTTTGTATAGCTTTGTTGTAAAAAGTGATAACCAGATGCTCTTATTAGTGATTTTCATGCTTTGCCGGCTATATCCAACAAAAGAAGTCGATGGAGCAAGTTTAGGATCAAATACGGAGAAAAGAAGGCCAATCAAATAATGCCCAAGAAATGCACCAAGTGAAAAGCCAAAGAAGTGCTTAAAATTGGCATGCCGCAGTCCGACCGTAACCACGGTAGGATCGCGGCAGAGTAGAGTTGTAGATTCAGAGAGCCCATTTGGCCGCGGTCCCGGCTTAACCGCTATGAGACTGCGGCAGAACGCGAAATAGTCAGGGACAAAAGTGTCAAGTCGGGAAAACTTGGTGTACAACCCTTATAAAAAGTAGGATTTCAGCCACATTAGGTCAGATTTGTTTAGAGAGTACTTCGGGCAAGAAACACAAGTGTGAGAGATCACCCAAAACATCATAGTTCTTTAATTCTTCTTTTTCTTGTAATTTTCCATGAAAAATATTTTCATAGATTATCTTCAAGTTGTTATGAGTAGCTAAATCTTTTAGTCTAAGGTTTTGACGGCACCTATTGAAGGATGAACTTCTTGATTATGTTCATACAGTTTGCTGGTTAATCTCTATTTGTTCAATTACGTATTTATTATAGTAAATTGACAGGATCCTCAATTAGCTGTGCCTATTTAGTGTGCATAACTCGGGAGAGAGTGCATATTTAGGTAATTATTGAACAACACCACTCCCAAAGTATAAAAGGGATCCATAACTACAGGTATAAAGGCGGGATTAGGGATAACGAAGCCTTGGGTGTGATCTAAAGTGAGCTATAATAAAAGAAGTCAGCTAGCGTAGCTCGGGAAAGTGCGTCTAGTAAATTATTGCAATTACTAGGGAGAGATTTACGGTAAAAAGAGTGCTCATGATTGATAGAGAAATTTGGTGAATTTATATGAAACATACTCGGAAGAGATTCCATCAACAGGGGAAATCACTACCTTAGAACCTTCTCATTATTATTTACAACCCAGCATATTTAGTTTACAGCTATTATTTATTTATTTTCAATCTTAGTTAGTAGAAATACAATCAACTATTGTTTACAACATTTGGGGAAGTTGATTATAAAGAATTTAGTGATTCCAACAAAGGTAATTTATAGGTTAATTCTCTGTGGGATTCGACTCCGGACTTGTAAACCAGATTATATTTGCAACGGCCGTATTGTCCTTTTTAGAAGGCATAGTTGGGCGTGATCAAATTTTGACGCCGTTGTCGGAGAATTAACGATGTTATCAATTACAATTGAAAGAAGTACAAAAATTCGTAGTGTAGTCAGTTTTCTCTATACCCAATTTTTACGTTGAAAATTTAACGTTTGCTGGTGTGGTTGCACAGGTGCATGCCTAGAAACTCATCAAGATCTAGTGAAGTATTAGAAGCATTATCAGATCCTGAAAAATTTTTCAAGGCTTTGAATCGATCCAACCGACAAAACAAACAACAACCAACAACTGCACAATCCGAAACAAACATGGGAGATAACCAGGAAAACCCTGCAGCACCAATAGGGCCAACGCCAGAGGCTGCTCTCTATGACTGGGCACAGCCCACAACTGAGAATCTATCCACAGCAATAGTAGTCCCGCAGATACAGGCTGAGTCATTCCAAATCACGAATAACATGCTGCACTTGTGCAGAATAAGGGACTATTTTCGGGGTCACAAGTTGAAGATCCTCTGTAGCACTTAAAGAATTTCCTGTCTATCTGCAAAACCCAAAGGCAACCCAATGTAACTCCGAAAGAAATCAAACTATTATTGTTTCCATTCTCTGTGACAGGAGCTACCCAGACTTGGCTGAATTCACTCCCCAAAATTCTATAGCAATGTGGGATGAACTAGCCAAGCAATTTCACAACAAGTTCCATCCACCCAATAATATTGCACAACAAATTGATGATATTTTGAGCTTTAAATAGAGACCGATGGAGACTTTGCATGAAACATGGGAGCGTTTTAAAGGGATGTTGGTCATATGTCCACACCATGGTATTCCAGATCTAATGTTGGGACAGCGGTTCTACATGGGATTGTCAAATAGCATAAAGAACATTGTTGATGCTTCAGCTAGTGGGGCATTCTTGAGCAAAACATGGAGAGAGGATCAGAGTTTTCTTGACAAGATGGCACAGAATTCGGGCTGGGTAACCAGAGGTACACCCATCACTCCAGTGGTGCACTCAGTGCCTTCAGATCCATCCAATTCTATGGCTGAAAACATGGCCACCTTATTGACACAGATGAGCATACTCACCAAAAAAGTGGAAGAGTCGGGGCAAAAACAGCAGGTATATATTGTTGATACTACCAATGGGGGCTTGTGCGCATCTTGCATTAGTCAGCCAGTTGGTAATCAGTGGAATGCAGAACATGATCACCATCACTACCCTAAAGACATGAACTATGTGCCTAATTATGGCAGCTAGAGACAGGGTGGTCAGAATTGGGGTCAACAAAATCAGTAATACAGGCCAGCACATCCACAGTTCAACACCGGGAACATGGGAGGTATGAGACCCCCCCAACAATATGGCACCTTACCCATGACCACAGGGATACAATAATCAGAATTAGCAGTAGGGGTACCACCCACCTCAGCAGCAATATGGTGGAAGGCAGGAAGATGGATTTGCTAGACTTGAAGCAATTATGCAACAGGTTATCGGGTCTAATGCAAAAATTAATGAGAGAGTTGATGCACATGACGTAGCAATAAAAAATATCGAAGTACAGGTGGGCCAGATTTTGATGTCCCTGAACAATCATCCTTATGGGACACTACCAGCAGACATTCAGATAAATCCAAAAGATCAGGGAGCAAAGCAGTTGATGGCGGTGAGTCTATGTAATGGCAGAGATCTGGATGAAGAGCAAGAAAGGGCTCGAGAAGCTAGACAGGCTGAGACACTCATACCAGTGCCCATCGAGCTGGATAAATCAATGAAACTGACAGAGGTGACTATCCAGCCTGCTCAAGAAGAAAATAGCATTCAGAAGGAGACCGAGAAAGAAGCTGAAATATTCCAGGAGCCAGTAGTTGATGTAGCAGCTGAGAAAGATCGGTCCCAAGTGATTGGGAAGAAGAGACCCCCTGCACCTTTCCCCCAAAGGCTGGCTAAGTACAAAAAGGAGGAGCAATATAAGTAGTTATTTGACATGCTGAAGCAAATCCGGGTAAATATACCATTGATTGAAGCTTTGAAGGAGATGCCTGGGTATGCAAAAATGATGAAGGACTTGATGTCCCAAAAATTTTATTTTCAAGACTTAGCTACAGTTACTCTTACTCGGACCTGTAATGTAGTGGTAACTAGACCAATTGCAGAAAAGCTGTCTGATCCAGGGAGCTTTATAATTCTATGCACTATTGGTAACTTTGCTTTTGCTAAGGCACTGTGTGATCTAGGGGCTAGCATCAATCTTATTCCTCTAGAAATTTATAAGAGGTTGGGCATTGGAAGAGCTAGACCCACCTCTATATTGTTGCAGCTTGCTGACAGGACTGTGAAACGACCCTCTGGAATCCTAGAAGATGTGCTGATTAAGGTAGGGAAATTTGTGTTCCCTGCAGATTTTGTGATCCTAGACTGTAAGGTGGATGAAGAGATCCCCATAATTTTGGGAAGATCGTTCCTGGCCACTGGGAGAGCTCTAATTGATTGTGGGACTGGGGAGCTCAAGATGAGACTAAACGATGAAGAAATAACATTCAATGTATAGAAGTCTTTGAGGCGACCAAGTGAATTTGCCAATTGCTCTCTTATTGATGTCGTGGATGTAATTGTAGAGACTGGTGATGAAAGGCTGACTAATAAGGACCCCCTTGCTGCATGTCTAATGAATTTGGATAAGGTAAATGGAGAGGAGTTGGCGGAATGGGTGTTGGCGTTAGAGGGTAGAGGGCTCTGGGATAGACCCCTAGAGTTTGAGCCCTTGCACTTGGAAAATCGAGAAACTCCTCCAGCCAAGACATCCATCGAAGAACCACCAAAGCTGGAACTAAAGCCATTGCCCGCCCATATCAGGTATGAATTTCTTGGACCTAACTCCACGTTACCTGTTAATATCTCATCTAGTTTGTTAGATGTGCAGGCTCAACAACTATTGTAGGTACTGAAGGAGTGCAAGACTACCATAGGTGGACCATGGAAGACATAAAGGGGGATCAGCCCCGCCTACTGTATGCACAAAATTCTATTGTAAGAGGGACACAAACCTTCCAGGGAACACCAAAGAAGACTGAACCATAATATGAAGGAAGTGGTGAAGAAAGAAGTAATCAAGTGGTTAGATGCGGGAATCATTTTCCCAATCTCTGATAGCAGCTGGGTTAGCCCAGTTCAATATGTTCCTAAAAAGGGTGGCATGACGGTAGTCAAGAATGATAAGAATGAATTGATCTCTACAAGAATCGTCACAGGCTGGAGAATTTGCATGGACTATCGAAAGTTAAATTTAGCCACCCGGAAAGACCACTTCCCACTTCCCTTCATTGATCAGATGTTAGACGGATTGGCAGGGAGGTCATATTTCTATTTTTTGGATGGGTACTCTAAGTACAATAAGATCTCTATTGCACCGGAGGACAGAGATAAGACCTCGTTCACTTGCCTGTATGGCATTTATGCCTTTCGGAGGATGCCCTTTGGCCTATGCAATGCACCCGCCACATTACAACAGTGCATGATGGCCATATTCACTGACATGGTAGAGGATATTATGGAGGTGTTCATGGATGAAGGGAACTCATTTGATGAGTGCCTGATAAATCTGACTCGTGTGTTGAAGCGGTGTATCGAGACTAATCTGGTTCTGAATTGGAAGAAGTGCCATTTCATGGTATAAGAAGGAATAGTCTTGGGACACCAGGTGTCAAGCAAAATAATTGAGGTGGATCATTCTAAGGTAGATGTGATAGCAAAGCTACCCCCTCCAACTTCTGTCAAAGCCATCAGAAGCTTCCTCGGGCATGCCGATTTCTATCGGCGATTCATAAAGGACTTCTCAAAGATCGCCAACCCTCTCTGTAAGTTGTTAGAAAAAGATCACCCTTTCTTGTTTTCTGATGATTGCAGGGTAGCATTTGAGGAGATGAAAAAGAGGCTAGTCACAGCACCTATCATAGTTGCCCCCGACTGGGAGCAACTATTCGAACTCATGTGTGACGCTAGTGACTACGAAGTGGGGGCAGTAATGGGATAGCGGAAAGACAAGTTGATGCATCCAATATACTATGCTAGTAGAACTCTAAGTGGAGCCCAGCTGAATTACACTGTGACTGAGAAGGAGATGTTGATCGTGGTGTTTGATTTCGATAAGTTCCGATCATATCTGATTGGTTCCAAGGTAATCGTATATACTGACCGCGCAGCTCTCTGGTACCTAATTGAGAAAAAGGAGTCTAAGCCACGCCTGATTCATTGGGTGCTGCTGTTGTAAGAATTTGACCTCGAAATTCGTGATCTTAAGGGAACAGAAAATTAAGTCGCTAATCATCTATCACGACTTGAAGGAGCTGAAAAAGCAATCGAGGTTGAAGAGATCCTGTAAACCTTTCCAGATGAGCAGCTGCTCGCTACTAATCTTGAGGAAGCGCCATGGTATGCAGACTTTGCTAATTACCTGGCTAGTGGTATAGTTCCTTACGACCTTTCATCTATCCAAAAAAAAGTTTTATCGTGATAGCCGCATGTATTATTGGGATGAGCCTTATTTGTTTAGAATATGTGTTGACAATATAATCCAGAGGTGTGTCCCCGAGATAGAACAATCTTCTATTTTGCAGGCTTGTCATGCATCAGCATATGGAGGACATTTTGGAGGGGTCAGGACAGCTGTGAAAGTGCTTGAGGCCGGATTCTTTTGGCCGATAGTGTTCATAGACGCGCACCTATAGGTGAAGGGCTGCAATGAATGTCAGCAGACCAGGAACATTTCCCATCGCCACGAGTTGCCCATGAACCCGATTCAAGAGGTGGAAGTGTTTGATGTCTGGGGGATTCACTTCATGGGCCCCTTCGTCAGCTCATTTGGCTATAAATACATACTGGTTGCTGTGGACTACGTGTCCAAGTGGGTAGAAGCTACTGCATTACCCACTAATGATGTAAGAGTAGTGGTGGAATTCCTGAAGAAGAACATATTCACCCAGTTTGGGACACCACGAGCGATTATCAGCGACGGAGGCACTCACTTCTGTAATAGAGCCTTCGAAAAGTTGCTTGCTATGTATGACGTGCACCACAAGGTGGCTACTCCGTATCACTCGCAAACTAGTGGACAGGTTGAAGTGTCCAACAGAGAGATCAATAGTGTTTTGACCAAGATTGTGAACACCACAAGAACTGATTGGGCGAGGAAGCTAGATGATGCACTCTAGGCCTATAGGACCGCGTTTAAAACACCAATTGGTATGTCATTGTATAAGTTGGTGTTTGGAAAGGCATGTCACTTGCCAGTTGAACTTGAACATAAAGCGTGGTGGGCATTGAAGCAGTTGAACTTAGACATTGAAGCTGCAGGCACAACTAGAATCACTGAGTTGCATGAGCTTGACGAGTTCAGACATCTTGATTTTGAGAGCACAAGATTGCACAAGGAAAGAATGAAGAGGTTACACGACCAGAATATTGTTGAGCGACATTTCAAACCCGGGGACATGGTATTGCTCTATAACTCAAGATTGCAGTTGTTCCCTGATAAGATTAAGTCAAGATGGTCTGGACCATTTTGAGTGGTTGAAGTATTCCCTTCAGGTGCTGTAGAGATCGCCACTAATAAAGACTCTCGTACATTTAGAGTGAATAGGCAGAGATTAAAACTATATGTAGGTATGAATGAACCAAATAAAGGTTCTGAGATCCACCTGAATGAACCTCAGAGGTCGAGAGAGCCTTAAATGCGCTCACGTGTTGCGACGTTAAATCAGGCGCTGCGTGGGAGGCAACCCACGATTGTTTTGTAAATATAATTTGTAATACCATACAAAAAAATAAAATAAAAAAGAGAGATAGGTTGAGCGAATCTTGCGCTCGTGTTGCATCGTGCAGCGACGTTAAATCAGGCGCTTCATGGGAGGCAACCCACGATAGTAGAATTTCTAACATGTTGTATATATGTAGGTTAGTACGGAGGTCGTTGCATCACGAGCCTGGACATACTATGGGTAAGGTAGGCCTTAAAAGAGGTAAAAATAGTGCCTAAGAGGCATAACAATGAACAAAAACCAAGCAATAGGCAGCCAGTAACGGGTCCATCGTGGTCGCAGCATAACCGTGGTAGGACTGCGGTGGAATCCCCTCTCTAAAGTTTTCCCACTGCGGTCACGGCGTAACCGCGGTAGGACCGTGGTGGAATCCCCTCTTTGAAGTTTTCCCACTGCGATCGCGGCGTAACCGCGGCAGAACCGCGGTGGGCCAAAAACGGGCCCAGGTATGTGCAGCAGAAATTTTTTTTTATTTTCTCTCCCCCCCCCCCCAATTACCCTAACCTACCCACAACCCAACCCATACCCAACCGACAGAAATCCCCTCTTATTCTCTCTTCTCTGTATCTTATCTCAAAACACTCTCTATTCTCTCAAATCTCTTCTTCTTCTTCATCCCTACCTCTTACTTCTTTCATTCTTCTTCGTCACAACTTCTCTCTTCTTCTTCCCAACAACCTGCTCTCTCTTCTTTCTTCTTCTTCCTATTAACCCAAAACCCTAACCACCCATATACCCTCC
>MU723100.1:32475-117739 GCA_026770625.1 Nicotiana glauca
GAGCTGGAACCGCGAGGTAAAGCGATTGTTGAGGATTAACTGGATTTCAAGGCTTTGAGGTAAGTGTTTGGTTTAACCCTAGCTTGAGGGAATAGGAGTTGAGTCTTGTTGCTAATTGCGATGTGATCGAGTACGATGTATAGGCATGGTAACGAGTATCTATACATTAGTGTCTCGCATGACCGTGAGTCCTTATAATGTGATTACCATGACTTGATTGTGAACTCCATGTTTATTGGAGAAATTCTATATGTTGTGAATAACATGAGAACAGTAAAATAATTATTTGATTCCTGGGAGCATTGGCTCGAATTGTGATACGAATATTGAAAGTATATGAAATGAATGGATTCTTTGGGTTGGCTCAAAAATGGTAGAGTGAATTATAAGATAATAAAAGTAAGAAAAATAAAGCGTTGTTGATCATTCCCTTGCCGGGATGTTTGGTTGAACTTTTTGGATTCTTTTCCCTTGCCGGGATTTTTGTCTAATGTTTACTTATTGTTATGTCCCTTAATTGTGACTGTTGTTTGGGGAACCAGACTGTCAAATGATATTGAGGAGCAGATTTCATGCTGCAACAATGATATTGAGGATCGGGTTGCGCGCCACAACAGTGATACCTGATAAATGGTATGGGTCGGGTTGCACGCCGCAATAGTGGTATTTATGGAGCGGGTTGCAACCTACAACAGTGATAATTGTGGAGCGGGTTGCATGCCGCAACAGTTATTAATACGATGTGGTTGTATTGAGTGTTGATTCCTTATTCATTGTGAATCTAAGCTGCTTTAATTTTGTTACCTGGGATTGCTGTTAATATTGTATCTCCCCATAACATGTTTCCCCTCCCATGTTGTTAATTGCCTTGTATTCAATATGCCGCTGTATATTTATAACTGCACAGGTTTATGTGGTATCCAGTCTAGCCTCGTCACTACTTCTCCAGGGTTAGGCTAGACACTTACCAGCATATGGGGTCGGTTGTGCTGATGCTACACTTCTATGCATTTCTGCACAAGTCCAGGTTTTGAGGAGCAGCAACAGCATTAGTGCGGGAGCAGGTTTTCATTTTCATGAGACTGAGGTAGCCTTGCAGGCATCCGCTGGCCCGGCGTCTCTTCTTTATGTTCTCTTTTAGACTGTTGCCTCATTGTTTTCGAGATGGACAGCTTATATATTTCTTTCAGACTATTGTATTTAGTATATTCTTAGTAGTTCGTGAGTACTGTGACACCAAATCTTGGGTAGAGGCTATTATTAACTATTCCGCATTTTGATTCGTATTTATAAATCAAACTTCCGCTATTGATCTTATTAAATTTCATGTTCTATATTGATGCTATAAACTGTTGAAATAATTGTTTAGTAAGGGAAAGGTAATTGAGTTGGCTTGCCTAGCTACCACAAGTAAGCGCCATCACGATCCCGATGGTGGGAAATCCGGATCGTGACACGAACCGGGGCGGATTACCCTAGATCATACTCAAGCCGACCCTTGTTTCCTTCTATGGAGGAAGATGTGGCAGAAATGCACCACTCAATAGATATCCTGCATGTTCGTTTGGATGCCATGTCTAGACGGCAGGCCAGATCTGAGAGCCAGGTGATGGCTTGGTTTTATGCTTTAGGGAGTGCCTGTCGCTTGGATCCCAACACCCTCTCTGACTCCGACTGATGACCAGGGAAGTCCTCTTAACCTTCTGCTCTTTAATTGTTTTATGACATGAGGACATGCCATACTCTTTGTGTGTGGGGTGGGAGACTTGGGTATGTGTATATATGATTTCTGTATATATGTGTTGTTGTATATGTAGATTAGATGTCACTGACTTGGCCCAACGACGGACACTTGTCGACGGGTTTCGTGAGGGTTAAAGTCGGATATAAAAAAATAAAATAACAAGCCAAAAAGATTTTTTATTTTTTTTAGGTAGTGTAGTAACTTCCCCTTGGTTTTTCTTTTGACCGCGGTTCTTTTCCAAGAGTTTTTCTTGAACCGGATTAGTTAGATTTTTCCTTAGTAGATTTTAGGACCCTTAGGACTCTTGTGGGCTAAGAAGGGTTGGGCAAGAATGCATCCCATGGTGTACATACCTACAAATACTTAAAATGAACTTGAGGGTGCGACGTCTAGGCTCACGTGTAGACTCTTAATATTATGCTCTTAATTTTTCACACCTTGTCTTATTTGAATGCTCTCATAAATGTGTTGACAAACTAATTCGGAATGAGTTACATGCCAAGTGTGTGTGAGGTTATACACATATTCTGTGCTTGCATGCGATACCTAGAACTTGCCCCGTGTGTGTGCAAAGCGAAATAGTAGTTGTTTGGTCTTAGAGATGATTTAGGCATTTCTTTATGCAGCCTATATAATCATGAATCCACCTGTATATATTACCATAGTTAACCCATTTGAGCTTATAATCCTTTTTCTTTGGCAACCACATTACAAGCCTTACCCAATTGCTTGAATTAACCATCTATTTGAACCTTTTCATCTCTCATGAGCACTTGAATTGTTATGAACCTTATAAAAGTTAAAGTGTGGGGTGGTCGTTTTGGCTTTCGAGTGGAACTAGTTGAATAAGGAGAAAGGTGCACTGTTTTGAAAAAGGAAGAGCCACTTGAATTGAAAAAAAAAATTATAAACATAAAAACTCCTAGATAAGTGGTGGCTCTTGATGCAAGTGCACTTAAAGAAGAATAGGGTAGTTACATTGATATAACGGTGGAATTTTGGGGTGACATAATGATGAGGTTTAATTGAGAAAATATATGTATTAAAGTGCTTAGGGAGGTGTAGTCACTCTTATATCTAAATGTATCCTACCCGTCCCGTAGCCTATATTACAACCAAATGAAGCCCTATTGATCTTAGACTGAACAATTCGATTAGTAGAGTATTACACTAAGGGCAAGCTTATGGTGTATCTGTGTGGCATATGAATGTTCTTTGTTGAGAGAAAGTGAATTCTTCCTATCTACAGTTCCTTGTTGTTTGATTTCATGTGTGTGGAACTTCTCTCAAAAATGTGATGTGAGGGCATTTAACTCAAAAAGAAAAAGCAAGTCTTCACTTCTGTTAGAGTATATAGAGTAAGCATGAGTGTGGCATGGCGTTAGAGTCTTCATTTGAGGTGTGGTTGTTGCACTACTTAGGTTGTTCTTTCATAATAGCAGGTGTGACATAAAAAGGGTAATGCATCTAATGAATAGGCCAAAAAGTGTGGTTCAGCTTGCTCGAGGACGAGCAAAGATTTAAGTGTGGGGTGTTGATAATAGGTGAATTGGACTATAATTAGACCCTAAAGAACCATATTTTTTTATAGCTTTGTTGTAAAAAGTGATAACCAAATGCTCTGATTAGTGTTTTTCATGCTTTGCAGGCTATGTCCAACGAAAGAAGTCGATGGAGCATGTTTGGGATCAAATACAGAGAAAAGGAGGCCAATCAAACAATGCCCAAGAAATGCACCAAGTGAAAAGTCAAAGAAGTTCTGAAAATTGGTCTGCTGCGGTCCGACCGTAACTGCGGTAGAATCTCGGTAGAGTAGAGTTGCAGATTCAGAGAGCCCATTTGGCTGCGGTCCCGGCATAACCGCAGTGGGACCCCGGCAGAACGCGAATAGCTAGGGACAAAAGTGTCAAGTCGGGAAAACTTAGTGTGAAACCCTAATAAAAAGTAGGATTTCGTCCACATTAGGTCAGATTTGTTTAGAGAGTACTTTGGGCAAGAAACACAAGTGTGAGAGATCACCCAAAACATCATATCTCTTTAATTCTTCTTTTTCTTGCAATTTTCCATGATAAATATTTTCATAGATTATCTTCAAGTTCTTATGAGTAGCTAAATCCTTTAGTCTAAGGTTTTGATGGAACCTATTAAAGGATGAACTTCTTGATTATGTTCATATAGTTTGTCGGTTAATCTCTATTTGTTTAATTGCGTGTTTATTGTAGTTAATTGACAGGATCCTGAATTAGCTGTGCCTATTTAGTATGCATAACTCAGGAGAGAGTGCATATTTAGGTAATTATTGAACAACACCACTCCCAAAGTATAAGAGGGATCTATAACTACAGGTTTAAAGGCGGGATTAGGAAAACGAAGCCTTGGGTATGATCTAAAGTGAGCTGTAACAAATGAAGTCAGCTAGCGTAGCTCAGGAGAGTGTGTCTAGTAAATTATCGCAATTACTCGGGAGAGATTTACGGTAAAAAGAGTGCTTATGATTGATAGAGATATTTGGTGAATTTATATGAAACATACCCGGAAGAGATTCCATCAATAGGGGAAATCACTACCTTAGAACCTTCTCATTATTATTTACAACCCAGCATATTTAGTTTACAGCTGTTATTTATTTATTTTCAATCTTAGTTAGTAGAAATACAATCAACTATTGTTTACAACGTTTGGGGAAGTTGATTATAAAAAATTTAGTGATTCCAACAAAGGTAATTGATAGGTTAATTCTCTGTGAGATTCGACTCCGGACTTGTAAATTGAATTATATTTGCAACGACCGCATTGTCCTTTTTAGAAAGCATAGTTGGGCGTGATCAATAATCCATGCAAATCCACCACCCTGTGACTGTACAAGTTGAGATCAACTCATTGTTCTCATTTTTCACAACAGTCATTCCCCCCTTTTTCGGCACACATTGGATAGGGCTGACCCAATTAATATCAAAGATAGAGAAGATGATTCCCGCATCTAACCATTTGATCACTTCTTTCTTTACAACCTTTTTCATGTTTGGGTTCAGCCTTCGCTGATGTTCCCTGAAAGGTTTTTGCCCCTCTCCCAGGAGAATCTTATGCATACAGAAGGCTGGGTTGATACCCTTTATATCTGCCATGGTCTAGCCAATGGCAGTCTTATTTTCCTGCAGTACCTATAAGAGCCGTTCTACCTGCACATCTAGCAAACCGGATGATATAATAACAGGCAAGGTCAAATCAGGGCCTAAGAACACATACCTGAGGTGATTTGGGAGTGGCTTTAGCTCCAGCTTGGGTGGTTCTTCTATCGATGACTTTGCTGGAGGTGTAGCCCTTTTGTCTAATTCAAGGGACTCAAATTGAGGTTCCTTTGTCCAGAATCCTCGGCCTTCAATTGCCATGACCCATTTAGCTAACCCTTCACCATCCATCTCTTCTAGATTTTTCAAACATGCTTCTAATGGATCATTAACAGCCAGGGTTACGTCGTCCTCTTGTAAAATCATATCTACTGCATCCACTAAAGAGAAATTAGCATATTAATTGGGTCTTCTCATAGATTTCTGAACATTGAATATGAATTCTTCATCATTCAGTCTCATTTTTAGTTCCCCAATCTCACAATCGATCAGTGCTCTACCAGTCGCCAAAAATGGTCTACCCAAAATGAGAGGTATCGCCTCATCTACCTGGCAGTCCAAAATAACAAAGTCTGCTAGGAACACGAACTTCCCCACTTTCACCAACACATCATCAAGAATACCAGTTGGCCTTTTCACCATGTGGTTAGCCAACTGTAGTAGCATACTCGGTCTAGCTCTGTCGATGCCCAATTTATTGTACATAGCCAGTGGCATCAGATTTATGCTGGCTCCCAGATCACATAAGGCCTTTGCAAAGGCGTAGCTGCCAATTGTGCACGAAATAGTGAAACTACATGGATTAGACAACTTTTGAGCCATCGGTCTTGTCACTATTACAATGCATGTCTGTGTCAGATTCACAGTGGAAAGATCCTGGAAATCAAACTTTCGTGACATTAGATCTTTTGTCATCTTTGCATAACCGGGCATCTCCCTCAAAGCATCCATCAAAGGAATATTCAACTGAATCTGACGCAGCATCTCCATAAATTTCTTGTATTGAACATCCTTCTTTTGTTTAACCAGTCTCTGAGGGAAGGGTGCAGGTATCACCCTTTGTGCATTGCTTGCTGGCTTCTCTATGTTGGATTTTTTTGGCACACGAGGTGCCACCTGTTTTGCAGCTTGCTCATTCATCTTTTCTTTCCCCTAACTTTGCTCAACCACCACTTCAGTAAGCTCTATTGGATCCTCTATGATGTTCTAATCGTCAATACCACACAAGAGGGGGGTGATTTGTGTGGTACCTAATTTTGGCACTAGAAGAACCTGGTTCTTCTAGGTGTTCTAACTTCTACTGTTTGCGGAATTAAAATACAGAAATAAAGAACATAGAGATTTTTATGTGGAAAACACTTGGCTCAAAAGGTAAAAAAAAACCACGACCTACTACTCAGTAGGATTTTCCCAAACTTCCACTAAACTTCAATGAGCCAAAAACAGCATTTAGAAAAACTCTTTGTAAACCTAAGGATTAACTCTAATCCCAGTGTAGCACACAGCCTCAACTGTTGCGACACTTTCAAGTTAACTCTAACTTGAATAATGAATGCACCTAATACAATTGCTTCTAAGAAAGCTGAAAGGTACAATATGAAAAACACCTACTACAATTGAACTAGGAATAAATAAAGACACAATGGAATTGGTTCTTCACACTTAGTTCTTGTAGCTTCAGATTTGCACACTTGTATCACACACAGATTTCTTGCAAAAATTGCCTAGCTCTTTTGCTCTCAATTTGGTTTAACTTCAGCTTATGTGCAATCACCTGTAAAAAAGAACAATCGTTATATTTATAAAGTTAGTAATCAGAGTTTAATAAGAACTCAAATTGTGGATCCTTTATCAATTTGAGTCCAAGAACAACTCTAACTCCCAATCCATATTCTTATCCGAATGAAATTCTCTTTTCATAAGGAGACTCCAATTCCTTATCCTATATGCAATCTTTTCGATCAACTCAGAAGATACTCATCAAGATATTGCTGCTTGACCCCAAGGACGTATCCTCATCACGTGTACTTCATATGTATAAGCCATAACAACTGTATCACCTAAGATGAACCTGGTCCTTTACTGAGTTCGTTTGTCAGTCTTCAAAACTTCAACTTATCTTGGGCCAACAAATTCCCCCTTTTTGATGATGACAAACTCTGTGCTTTTGCTGATTATAGAACCTATAGAACTCAGCTGAAATATCATTACTCAAAAAATTTTCTTATCATTAAAGGCAAGATTTAATTAGGTCATAAACATCACTGATCAGAACACAATTTTTTTTCACAATATCTTCCCCCTTTTTGGCATCATTGAAAAGTTGCATAAATAATGTGAATCCCAGAATATTAATTAGTATTCATAGCCATTGAGGCAACTGCAAGTGAAAGCATGCTTTAGTTAATCAAAAATCAACTTGACAAAAAGTGAATATAAAGAACAGAAGTAACATAAAGCAAGAGAAATGCACATTGTCATTGATAAGCAGTGCTTCTACACAATAGTCCACAAAAAGAAATAACAGAAACTACCAACCATGAGCAAAAAGAAAAAAAAATCCATAATCCAGGTCACTGGGGGGTTTTCTAGACTAGTTCAAAACAGGACAAGGAAACCTAAGTCTTTGAGGAACCGGAGGGATGGGTTTGTAGCAGATTAAGCATAGTTTGGAGCATCCCTTCACTCTTTTCTTTTTCCTTTGAAATTTCAGCTCTCAACCCATTCCTCTCTTCTTCCAGTTCAACAACTCGAGCTTGAAGCCTTGCAATCTCAGCATCCTTTGTCCCTACCTCCTGAACCAAAGCGCTAACCTTGCTATTCGCTAGAGTTCTCACAGATGAACCAGGTTCAACAGGGCCTATACTGACAGGATAATCACAGACCTGAAGAGTCTTGATGACAAAGTGCTCTTTGCTAGAAGCCATTTCCCATTTCTTCAAGGGAACTTTCAACTTGTCCAGCACAGCTGTCAGAATAAACCCATAAGGGATGGTGTGAGCCTTTGAACCATTTAGCACCCTGTCCAGTAGCTTAACAATAACGGAAGGCCAATTTATCTACTTTCCATCCACCAAACACTGCATGAGGACCAGGTCCATGTAGTTTGTTGTGTGCCTCCTTTCCTGTCGTGGCAGCAGACATTTGTTCACAAATTCAAAGAGCACTTTATGCTATGGCCTCATCTCACTCTTTTGAACAGCCCTGGCTTCAGACACCTCCTTAGCATTTGTAGTGTCACAGAAGTTCCTAGTGATCTGAAGGTCAGTAGGCAGACCATCCAAACAAGGCCACCTTTGTCTTGTGTAATCATTATAGCCCTCACTTGGAATATTCAGTATTTTGCCCAACTCAGATGCATCAAATTTCACCTTCACTCCCTTCACTATACTGGACACCAGCTCATTCTTCACAGTCCCATTTGCCATGAATTCAACAAGTTCTTTCTTGGCTAATTTTCCATCCATCTGAAGGACCATGTACTTCCAACCTTGTGCCTCCAGTGAAGTCAACAATCTTACCATGCCTAGCTCCTCTAGGTCTTTGAGCAATCTACCCTTCAAAATTTTTCTGCTGCCAAAATTGGCAAACCTATCATGTTCCTGTTCTGACTCTTCTTCTCTTTTTTCTTCACTCCACTAGTCATCCTCTTCTTACTCAATTTGTACTTGTTTTCCCTTTGCTGCTGATCTGGTTCTTTTAGCTAGAAAGGATGCAGCAGGTACAGGCTTGGAGGGCTTCCTTGCAGAAGACCTGGTTCTTTTTTATTTAGCAGTGGGAAATTCTTCAGTTGTACCTCTCTCTTGATGGACCAGGTCCATCTCTTCCTCTTCCTCTTCCTCTTCCACAGCAGCCTCAGAACTTTCAACCATTTTTGCTTTTCCCTTTTCTTTCTTCTTTTTCTTACTATCCTCTAGTGCCTTTTGAAGTTCTGTTTCACTTTGCCTCAGCCTACTTCTTGTGGCTCTAGTCCTAGGTGCATTAGACATAGGTGATGAAACTTGGCTTTTCTTGATTGATTTGGACGCAACTGGGGTCCTTTGTGAGGAAGCCTTGCTTTTCTTGGGATCATAACTGGTTTCAACTTTCTTGAGCATATCAGCTAAGGTCGCCTCCACAGATGAACCAAGTTCATCTGTTTGTTACTCAGATTTATCAGTCCCTCAGTAGCTTCACCTTATCCGCTTCCCCCTGACTTCAAGCCACCTTCTTCTCCACCACCACATATAGCAAGAATTTCCCCTTTCTTTTTCTTTCTCCTCCTACTAGTCTCAGCCCCTTCAACATTTTTCACAGCACCCACAAGCACAAACCTACTATCTACCTTCTCAGCTATATCAGAAAATACATAATGAGTGTTTACTTCTCTTGGGTTTTCTTGACTATTTTCATTGTCAGATGACCCAGGTTCTTCTCCTTCACTGGCAGAGAAAACTTTCTCAGATTCAGAGCTTGAGTCGCTTTCTGTGGTTGTATCTTCCTTCCTTTGACTAGCCTATAAGTTTTCGTTCAAGACTTTCCTCAAAGGACCAGATGCAACTATTTTTCTTGCTAACATTTTCTAGCGACGAAATCTGGGTTTGGGGGTTCATTAGTAAGGGTGGAAGATGAGGTGTTGGGGGAGACTGGTGGGGGAGTTCCAGGGTTGTCTTGAGTATTAGTCATGGCGGAGGATTTCTAGAGATTTTAGGGATTTTTGGAGAAGAAAGCAGATGAGCAGATATTTGGAATAAAAGGGACGGTTATGAGTGATGTGGTGGGTATTTAAAGAGAGGTCATGATTAAGGCAGTAATATCAGCTTTTTCAGAGGTCTATTAGGAGTTTACTCAAGTTATAATTCTGGTCTCCTAAGTGATTAATGAAAATCGCTTGATTTTAGGGAAGAAACCCGTTATAGTTAGACTCCTAGTCTTAATGAAACTGGTTCAATTTCTCAATGGATAAAATTTTTTGGACGTTTGGTGTAACAGGACTTCTACTCATGATTGATAATTTTGATTTTCTAATTTTGTAAAGTATAGAAACATACCTGAACTATCTTATGAGCACATATTGATGAACCAGGTTCTTCAAGTAAAACTTCCCTTGATCATGCTTCAAATGTCAAAATAGAAAAATTTTGCAAGAGATTAAGGATATATAAACACATGTCACAAGAGTATACTTAATCAAAGTATAACACTGAGTAAGAATTAGTCTAGATATTTACATAGAATTCAGAACTCCTAACCAAACAATTTTTTTTACATTTTTTTTTCAATGTGAATTCTGAACTGGACCTTTTAGGTGATCTTAATCATCCCTAATTCCAACCTGTTCCTTTCAAAGTTTTCTCTACTTAGTGCTTTAGTAAATATGTCAGCTATTTGTTTATCAGTAGCACAAAATTCTATGGAGATCAACCCTTTCTCATAGTTATCTCTTAAGAAGTGGTATCTAACATCTATGTGCTTGGTCCTTTTATGATGAACAGGGTTCTTTGTCATATTTATAGCACTAGTGTTATCACAGAATATTGGTATGCATCCCATTTCTATACCAAAGTCTACTAATTGTTGCTTGATCCATAGTAGTTGCGCACAGCAAGAAGCTGCAGCCACATACTCAGCTTCAGCAGTAGATAGGGCTACTGAATTTTGTTTCTTGGTAGCCCATGATACAAGACATGAACCAATAAAGTGAGCCATACCTGAAGTGCTTTTTCTATCCACTAGGAAACCTGCATAGTCAGCATCATCATAACCTACTAGATCAAAATTACTACATTTAGGGTACCATAAGTATAACTCAGTAGTCCCCTTCAGATATCTCAATATCCTTTTGACAGCAGTCAAGTGAGACTCTTTTGAATTAGCCTAAAAACGTGCACAAAGTCCTACACTGAAAACAATGTCAGGTTTGTTGGCAGTAAGATACAAGAGTGAACCAATCATAACCCTATACAACTTTTGATCTACTGATGAACCAGGTTCATCAACATCTAATTTAGTGGCAGTTGCAATAGGTGTATCTATTTATTTAGAGTCTTCCATTTTAAACTTCTTGATTAGTTCTTTTGTATACTCATGCTGATGAATCATGGTTCCATTTGGACTTTATTTGATTGCAAACCTAGGAAGAAATTTAGTTCACCCTTCATACTCATTTCAAACTCACTTCCCATTAATTTTGCAAAGTCCTTACTCAACCTATCTGTAGTGGCTCCAAATATTATATCATCAACATATATTTGTACAACAAGAAGATTTTTACCTTTTTCCCTTAGGAACAAAGTGTTGTCTATTTTACCTCTTTTGTACCCATGCTCCAGTAGGAATTTTGATAGTCGTTCATACCAAGCTCTTGGGGCCTGTTTGAGCCCATATAGTGCTTTATCCAGCTTGTACACATGCTCAGGACATTCCTTGTTTTCAAATCCTGGTGGTTGTTTCACAAACACTTCCTCCTTGAGATAGCCATTCAAGAAGGCACTTTTGACATCCATCTGATGGAGAGTGAATTCCATATGTGCTGCAAAGGCAATAAGAAGCCTGATTGCCTCTAATCTTGCAACTGGAGCAAATGTCTCATCATAGTCTATTCCTTCCTCTTGGCTATAGCCTTGGACTACCAATCTTGCCTTGTTCCTAGTGACAGTTCCATCTTCATCAAGTTTGTTCCTAAAGACCCATTTTGTACCAATGACTGATCTATCTTTGGGTCTAGGAACTAGGTGCCAAACTTGACTTCTTTCAAACTGGTTTAGCTCATCCTGCATTGCATTCACCCAATCTGCATCCTGCAAAGCCTCAAAAATATTTTTAGGTTCAATAATAGATAGGAAAGCATCAAAGGCACACAGATTCTTTAATTGTGATCTGGTTTTGACTCCAGAAGTTGGATCATTAAGTATGTTCTCAATGGGATGAGAACTTTGATACTTGTGTGGTCTTACAACTAACTGGCTTCTGCTGGATGTTTCAGCAATTTGAGGAGGAACAGGTTCATGAGCAGGTTCTTTTAAGGGATTTATTTCAGTTTCCTTTTGATTTCTTCCCCCTGTCAGATTGCCCTGTCCGGATGAACCTGTTCCATCACCTGTTCCTTCCACAGGTGCCACTTTGACTTGAGCTGATGAATCAGCCAGATCTTTGACTAGTCCAATGGCTTCATCTTCCTGTTCCTGTCTCTCAGAAAGAATGTTAGTTTCATCAAATACTACATGCACACTCTCTTCTACACACAGTGTTCTTTTATTATAAACCTTATACGCTTTACTATGTGAAGAATATCCCAAGAATACTCCCTCATCACTTCTGGGATCAAACTTTCCTAGAGAGTCTTTTCCATTATTGTGCACATAGCACTTGCAACCAAAAGCCCTAAGATGGGATATGTTTGGTTTTCTCCCTTTAAGTAACTCATAGGGAGTCTTCTCTACTAGTGGTCTGGTCATGCATCTATTTATGATGTAGCATGCAGTGTTTACAGCTTCTGCCTAGAAACTATAAGGTAATTTGCTAGATAATAACATTGTTCTTGCCATATCCTCAAGAGTTCTATTTTTTCTCTCAACTACACCATTTTGTTATGGAGTCCTAGGGGCAGAGAAATTATGATTTATGCCATTTTCATCACAAAATTCAGCAAACTTAAAGTTTTCAAACTCAGCTCCATGATCAGGCCTAATGGATGCAAGTTGATTTCCTATTTGTTTTTGAGTTTTCCTAACAAATGCAGAGAACATGTCAAATGCTTCATCTTTGGAGGTTAGAAATAAAACCCAGGTGAATCTGGAATAGTCATCAACTAGCACCATTACATATTTTTTTCCACCTCTGCTCATGGTTCTCATTGGACCACATAGATCCATATGAACCTGTTCCAACGTCTTGGACATACTTACCATTTTTTTGGTTTTAAAGGATGACCTTACCTGCTTCCCCCTTGCACATGCCTCACAAACTTTGTCTTCCTTAAACTTGATGTTAGGTAAACCTACAACCAAGTCCTTGGAGACTAATTTGTTTAGCTGATTCAAACTGGCATGACCAAGTCTTTTGTGCCATAGGAGGGGATCATTAACCAACACACTTAAGCATGTGAGTTCATTTTCTGAAAGAGTTGACAAATCTACAATATAAATATTGTTAACTCTTTTTCCCTGCAAAACAATTTTGTCAGTGATAAGATTAATCACAAAGCACTTGGTGGAGGTAAAAGCTACAAGGTTACCTCTGTCACACAGTTGTGACACACTTATTAGGCTATATTTCAAACCATGTATCAGGTAGACATTCTCTATTGAATGAGAATCAGTCTTGCCTACCTTACCAAGGCCAATGATCTCACCTTTCTTTCCATTACCAAAGGAGACATTACCTCCTTTTAAATTCTCAAGTGAAAGGAAATGGTCCTTGTCCCCAGTCATATGTTTTGAGCAGCCACTATCCATATACCATATTTGGCTCCTCCCTTTCACTTGAACCTACAAATGAAATCGGGGGTTAGTCTTAGGAACCCAATTATTCTTTTCTTTAATAAAAAATTTGTTCCTTTGACTGGCCTTCTCTTTAGCATCGCATTCATTTTTGTAATGGCCAGTCTTGCCATAGTGCGTGCAGATTTTATTTTCAGGAAGAGTGAGGTACTTGCTTTTTGGATCCCATTTAGGTGCTTGAGTTCCATAGCCAAGTCCTCTTTTGTTACTGCTATGATGCTCTTGCAACCAAGAGAGAACATCAGAAGCTTTATTCCACTTGCAAGTTCTGTCTAGTTCATGTTTTACCTTTCCTAGATCTTCTTTTAAGATTTTGATGAACTCATCCTTTTTATATAGTTCATCCTCCATTTTTCCTAAATTTTCTTCTAGGGTAAGATATGTGTGATCGGCTATCTTCTTTCCTATTCCTAGTTTCAGTTTCAGATTTTCAGCTCTAAGTTCTAGGACTCTATTATCAAGTTCAAGAACCTAGTTTTTCAACTCAGCATTTTTGTTATCACTCTCATTTGCCCTAGACTCTAGACTTTTACATTTAGCTTTTAAAATCACACATTCCCTAGACAGAACTTCCTTCTCATTATTGAGAATCTCAGACTCATCAATGAAATCAGTTAAGAGTTTAGCTAGCCTTTCTTTAGACAAGAATTTGATCTTGTCCTTGAGATGAAGAATAATTACCTCTTGTTCATCCTCTGATTCTCCAATGGCCATTAAAGCTTGCTCCTCCTCATATTCACCTTCAGAGTCCTCATCTAATGTTTCTCCCCTATGATATGATCTCTCATTCTGTTTTTCCACCAAGAGTAGTACAAACCATTGAAAAGTGGGGGTCTGGCAGTGGATTGCCCTTCCCAGTTCCCAGGTGGAGCACTTATTTTTGATCTTATCCTAAGGTGTTAGCCTCTTCAAGGATAACCCACTCTGATACCAATTGATGTTCTAATCGTCAATACCACACAAGAGGGGGGTGATTTGTATGGTACCTAATTTTCGCACTAGAAGAACCTGGTTCTTCTAGGTGTTCTAACTTCTACTGTTTGCGGAATTAAAATACAGAAATAAAGAACATAGAGATTTTTACGTGGAAAACACCTGGCTCAAAAGGTGAAAAAAACCACGACCTACTACTCAGTAGGATTTTCCCAAACTTCCACTAAATTTCAATGAGCCAAAAACAGCATTTACAAAAACTCTTTGTAAACCTAAGGATTAACTCTAATCCCAATGTAGCACACAGCCCCAACTGTTGCGACACTTTCAAGTTAACTCTAATTGAATACTCAATGCACCTAATACAGTTGCTTCTAAGAAAGCTGAAAGGTACAATATGAAAAACACCTACTACAATTGAACTAGGAATAAAGAAAGACACAATGGAATTGGTTCTTTACACTTAGTTCTTGTAGCTTCAGATTTGTACACTTGTATCACACACAGATTTCTTGCAAAAATCGCCTAGCTCTTTTTCTCTCAATTTGGTTTAACTTCAGCTTATGTGCAATCACCTGTAAAAGAGAACAATCGTTATATTTATAAAGTTAGTAATCAGAGTTTAACAAGAACTCAAATTGTGGATCCTTTATCAATTTGAGTCCAAGAACAACTCTAACTCCCAATCCATATTCTTATCCGGATGTAATTCTCTTTTCATAAGGAGACTCCAACTCCTTATCCTATATGCAATCTTTTCGATCAACTCGGATGATACTCATCAAGATATTGCTGCTTGACCCCAAAGACGTATCCTCATCACGTGCACTTCATGTGTATAAGCCATAACAACTGTATCACCTAAGATGAACCTGGTCCTTCACTGAGTTCGTTTGTCAGTCTTCAAAACTTCAACTTATCTTGGGCCAACACTCCACCTCTAATGGAACTGGAGTGACTGTCGTACTCTCTTTCCTAGCTTGTAGATTCTCCTGTTCTCTATCTAAATCTCTCCCATTCCGGAGACTTACTGCCATCAGCTAATTTGGGTTTTGCTCCTTAGGGTTTATGTTAGTGTCTGCAGGCAAGGTTCCCTGAGGATGGTTGTTCAAAGCCATGGACAGCTGTCCCAGCTGTGTTTCTATGTTCTTTATAGCTGAATCATGCACTGCCAATTTTTCCTGCACTTTATTATTTGTCCCAATGAGTTGCTGAAGCATACCCCTGATTTCCACCATATTGTTATCTTGATGCTGAGGAGGTGGTTGGTAAGTTAATTGTTGCTGATTTTGCTATGGATAGCCCTGTGGTTTTTTATACGGTACTGGCACCATTTGGTTCTGAGGGTACATACCCCCAGGCGTTGCATGTTAGGCCTGTACTGCTTATTTTGTGGCGGTCTCCATTGCTGTGCTCCTTGTCTCCTACCCCCATAGTTGTTGACATAATTTATATCTTTCCTCGCCCCTTGATTTTCGCCTTCTCCAGTCCATGAACACACATAAGACTGATTAATACAAGGTGTACACAGTTCTTCATTTGTTGTATCAATAATGTGCACCTATTTTGTACCCATCTCATCAGTCTTCTTTGTCAATATGCTCGTCTGGGTCATGAGTGTGGCCATATTCTCTGCATGTGAATTATTTGGGTCAAGAGGAACTGAATGCACTATGGGTGCTAGTGTTGCAGCTCTAGTCATCCACCCCGAATTTTGTGACATCTTGTCAAGAAGGATTTTGCACTCGGTGAATGTCTTACTCAAAAATGTGCCTCCAGCAGAAGCATCCGCATTTGCCTTTAAATTATCAGTTAACCCCATGTAGAATCTCTGGCCAAGCATCTGGTCTGGAATGCCATGGTGAGGGCACTTCACTAGCATCCCTTTAAATCTTTCCCAAGTTTCTTGCAAGGACTCAGTCGATTGCTGCTTATACTGCAATATTTCATCAATTTGTCTTGCAGTCTTGTTGGGCGGATATAACATATTCACGAACTGCTTGACTAATTCCTCCCAGGTGGCTATGGAATTGATAGGGAGCGAATTTAGCCAAGTCTGAGCTTCCCCGGTCACAGAGAATGGAAACAGTAGTAGCTTGATAGCTTCCTGGGTCACATTCGGCTGCCTTTGGGTCATACAAATTGACAGAAAATTTTTCAAGTGTTGTTACGGGTCTTCAATGTGTGACCCGGAGAACAATCCTTTATTCTGCAGTAGATGCAGCATATTGTTGGTTATTTGGAAGGTCTCTGCTTGTATTGCGGGCACAGCTATGGCAGCGGCCAGGTTATCAACTGTGGGCTAAGCCCAATCATAAAGTGCAGCCTCGGGCACAAGAGGTGCCACTACTCTCGCGTTGGGGTTTGTTGGTGGATCCCCAACATTTCCAACGACGTTGTCTGCATCACCCATATCAAATTCGAGCATGTGTGATTGTTGGGATTGTTGTGTTCTCTTGTTGGCACAGTTCAATGCCTTGAAAGTTTTCTCGGGGTCTGAGAGTCCTTCTAGCAGTTCTCCAGTCCTCAAAGAATTTCTAGGCATACACTTGTAGTCCACAAGAGGTCAAACGTTAGAATTTTAATGAAAAGATTGGGTATAGAGAAAACTGACTACACTACGAATTTTTATAGTCCTTTCAATTGTAATTGATAACACCGTTAATTTTCCGGCAATGGCATCAAAATTTGATAATGCCAAACTATGCCTTATAAAAAGACACACACGGACGTAGCAAATATAGTCTGAGTAATTTTGCCCAGAGTCAAACCACAGAGAATTAACCTATCAATTACTCTTGTCGGATTTACTAAATTCACACAATCAATTTTTCCAAACTTTTTAATTCACAGTTGATGATATATCTAACAACTAAACTGAAATTAAATAAAGCTGAAAGTTAACTAAGCTTGCTTGTATATAATTGGAAGAAGATCTAAGGTAATGGTTTCCCCCGTTGTTAATTTCCTTGGTTGAATATATTTTATAACTGAGACTTAGTTGTCTCTGTCAATCATTAATGCTCCAGCTATCATAAATCTTTCTCAAACAATTATGATAATTTACTAGACGTACTTTCTCAAGCTACGCTAGCTAGATGCACAATATGGTTCACTTAGATTGCATCCGAGGTATCGTTATCTCTAATCCACCTCTAAACCCTCGGTTATGACTCTCGTCTATACTCCGGGAGTGATGTTGTTCATACAATCACCTAAATATTCACTCTCTCTCAAGCAGATACACACTAAATAGGGACGGATAATTGAGGGCCCTTTCAATTAACCATAATCAAAACATATATTAACAAATAGAGATTAACAACCAATTCAAAACTATATTAATATAACAACCAAGTCATCCCCAACGGATTTTACCAAAACCATAGATTAAAGTATTTAGCTACTCATGACAATAACGAAAACAACAAAAGAATTCATAGTCATTGATAGAAGAACAATTTAGAGAGATGAGAAATTGTATTTTTCAAGTTGCCTCCTTGCCTCTCTTCCTTATTCTCAAAAAAAACTCGAACTCTTTCTCTATTGGACTTGTTGAACCTTTGATAGTTTGTGTGGATTTTCTTGGGCTTCCGAAATTACCCTTTTTAAAAGTTTGTTTCCGCCACTGGACTAGCGCGGGTACGCTAAGACCGCGCTAATGCCCGTGCTAATTGGGTTTCCTTCTGTTCTGGGCACCAAACTAGCGCAGGCGCACTAAGGCCTTGCTAATGCCCACGCTAGTGGGGTTTTCCACTGGTTTGGTACTTTTGCTCCAATTTTCGCCTGGATTACCATCATAAGCCTTCATTTGGTTATTGAACTCCTGTGAAACATCAAAGTCACCATTAGAGCCAATTTTGTATATTATTTACACACTTACAACAGTAAAACACTCTTAAGTTAGAACCCCAACGTAGACCAAACTATACAATTTAGCCTATTATCATGTATCTACGGTATAACATGTTTAGGAATCACCTATATAAGTGTGAAGTATAAGCCGCTTCATGGAGAATGTTGTAAGGCGGCCAGTTTTCTATGCACTTATGAAACCGGGTGGTGTTCATGGTTGAAACGAACACAACAATGAGAACCAAAGACGGTTAAGAGTTGATTGTGTGACATATGGTTGTCTAGGTATACACCAAAGTTCGACCGTTCAAAGATATCAAATATACCGATTGATAGAGTATATCCGAAATATGTTCATTACGAAAAGTTCAAAGGGAAACCTACTTATCCAGATGCGGTTAATCCTTACTTGCGAATCACACACAGTTTTTCATGCATATTTGTTTCGGATAGCCATTTCTCATTCATATGGGGTATTGTTGGTTTTGTTATTAATAATAAAAGGAGGTGTGAATGGAAAATGGAGGGAAAAGAAATGGAGAGAAGTGAAATTTTGAATTAGTTCACTTTACTAATGCACTTTGTCCCTCATTGGAAGAAGGAAAGAAAATCTTTTTGTATATATATAGAAGCTCATCTTCTAGCTCTTTAAAGAGTTAAGAAGAAGTGGTGCCTCATATTGTCATCGTCGTCGCTTGCTTGGCTCGGTTTCGGCTTTGGCTTCGGATTCGGATTCTAGTTCTGATTCTGATTCTGATTCTAATTCGGATTCGGATTCGGATTTGGTCAAAGATCGATTGATTGATTAATATTTTTGGACAAAATTCTTTTTAATTAATTAATTAAATTAATTAACGATAATTCAATCCGAAATAACCCATGACCAGCGACCCAGTCCGGTCCGGTCCGGTCCATTTTCTTTCCTGGATTATTTTAAATCCGTTAGTTGTTTCCAGCGATTTTTTCCACCTGTTCCAACATCGATGGCTGTTCTGAAAGGTTGCAAACCTTTTCAGAAACAGCGCAAATTTTGGCTATAAATAAAAGGGCTTAGCCTCATTTTCCACAACCGAAAAATCTGAAATCACTCCCCTCAAGCTTCTGCATTCTACATTGTTTTCCAAAACCAAAAACGTAAGTATTTTGTGTGATTTGCTCCGCCATTTGCGTTCGACGAAATTCTGTGATTTGAAGTGCCGCTATCACAGAATAGTTATTCCGTTTTATCCTGGGAGGAATTAATCCGCAACCTTGGGCATTGTGAGGGGAATAAATTCCTTCAGGAAACACAAGAAACTCGTGGGTTCGGAATTTTCTACTTTTGTTTTTAAATTAACGTTTGTTCATTTACTGATTTTTGAATACAGAGTTCTAACAGTTACTCTTGTTGGCATTGTTGCTCCGAGTTTGGCACTTGTTGTGTAGCCAATTTGGAAAACTTTGTAACCCTCTTATTGTTATCGTGAAGCCTTTTGGATCTTTGTAATCTCGTGATTTTTACCTTCGATTTGAAATGTTTTCTACGTTAATACCTCTTCCTCGACATAGCACAAAGCTGGAATAAAACAATAATGATAAAACAAAAAATATATCAAGATTTCTATTTTACATATACATACATAGAGCTGTTATAAATACGTAAGCTATAGATAGCGTTCTCATTCAAGTTCCTTGCAAATGTTACTTTGAATGAGTCGACTTATCTTTCTTATAAAAATTTCTTAGATCCTTTTGAGTTGATAACTAATTAGTATGAGTTGATCGCCCTCTCCTTTGGTTTTACTATCACTGTCTTCTGATTTGCTTATTGTTTATCAGAAAGGTATTAATTACTGTTGATTCGCAAAGCTCAATGCAGTCGTTCCTCTCATTTTATATGTTATCGTCTTAGTTATATCCTTTATTTGCACACTCTATTCTGCTTTTCTTTCTATTTCCTATGTCTTTTAAAGTCAGTGTTACATCTTAACTGACAAATAGTAATAGAGCATGAATTTCATGCAAATAGTATTTGAAAACATTAAACTTTTCTACCTAGTAATATAACAATAGAATGTAGTAGGGCATACATGTCAAAAATTATCGGTTGTTAAAGACTACGAACTGTGTTCATCCATAGGTACGGTACGGTATTTGGACATTTCGGTATTCGATTACTTTAAATATTATACCAATTAAATTCGATATGGTTCGGCTTTTTTCCTTTCGGTTTCGGTTTATTTGGTTCGGTAATTTCGATTTTGTTCGGCTAGAATATTAAGTTATTAACTATAATATTCTTAATTAAAGTACTTACAAATATAAATATGAAAACATTCTAGCTCCCTTGACTGTTAACAAAGTCTTTATTCAAAACCAGCAAGTATCAACTACGAGAAAAAAAAAGTGCATAAAAGAGTAAAGAATACAATAAAGATTAATCCAATAGATGCAACAACAATACACGAGTAACAAAGTAAGAAACACCCTAAATAGTAATATATATACTATTATGTAACTTAGAATATATTTCGGTACGTTATCAGTATTTCGATATTATTATTTTAAATACCATATATCATACCTAATACCAAATTTTATTAATTTGTTTCTTGTATTTCTACAATTAAAGTTGCTATTTAGCAGTGGTACTGTGATCCACTTTTTGCATTTGTAAGTTCATTATTGGTATCCTTTTTAAAGATATATAGTTAATTAGATATCTTAATTATACATCTCAGGTGGATGTTGCATTAAGATTTTAACACAAGTAACTGCATGTGCCACCCTTATATTGTTGGAGAGTAATTTAAAAATGTTGTAACTGGTCTACATGAATAAGTAGCGATTTGCGAATGCCATTTGCATGGCTATCGTTGTAGATGTAATTTGAAGAACCGAGCAAAATCCATTGTTCTTTAATACACTCGACAATGGAACTGTACTTGTGAATGTGAAATTGTGGTTCATATAAAATACTTATTGCTATTTACGAAATCATATAAGATGGATGCAAGACAAATCAGATACTACAACAAAAAAATAATTAGTAATTTTTCACAAGTGGAGTCTGGAAAGAGTAATATGTATGCAGTCTTACCTTTACTCTAGAAGGACAAATAGACTGTTTCCGATAGACCTTCGGACGAAGAACAAATGACAAAAGTAATGGCAATAAGAAGGAATAACAACAAGATAAAAAATACCGAAGTCAAGAAAAGATGAGATACAAATGAAACTAATTCAAAATGTTGGGCTCACACTGGGAGCGGGTAACACTCGCCTAGTATAAAAATAGAACGTATTAGGGCATACATGTCAAAAATTATTGGTTGTTAAAGACTACGAAATGTGTTCGTCCATAGATACGGTACGGTATTCGGGCATTTCGGTATTCGATTACTTTAAATATTATACCAATACCACACCTAATTAAATTCGATGTAGTTCAGCTTTTCTCCTTTCGGTCGGTTTATTCGGTTCGGTAATTTTGATTTTTTCCGGCTAAAACGCTCTAGCTCATTTGACTGTTAACAAAGTCTTTATTCAAAACCAACAAGTGTCATCTAAAGAAAAAAGGTGCATAAAAGAGAAATTGTTAACAAAGTCTTTATTCAAAACCAGCCAAGTATCATCTAAGAGAAAAAAGGTGCATAAAAAAGTAAAGAATACAATAAAGATTAATCCAATAGATGCAACAACAATACACGAGTAATAAAATAAGAAACACCCTAAAACTATAAAAACATTACGTATTGTCGACCTCAACATGAAGGCCAAAGAAAAGTATTGTGCAATTATAGTATGTTATAATTAATAGTAATATATATACTATTATGTAACTTAGAATATATTTTGGTACGTTATCAGTATTTTGATATTATTATTCTAAATACCATATATTATACCTAATACCAAATTTTTAAAAACTTGAACCAAATACCCAATATCGAATATCAAAATTTTCGGTTTCGGTATGGTAATTCGATTTTTACCATATTATGCACAGCTATGCTACGAAGAGCTTTTTTTTTTTTTTTTGAATTATGAGGAAAAATTTTCCCATACCAAAGATTGTCTCTGTTTGATCAGTTTTGCCATTAGAGCGCAGCTATTAAATTGATTGCAAGAGAAAATGAAGTAATGTAGGGTAAAACTTAAATTAAATATGTCCTAAAAATACTTATTTCCAGTGGGAAGCAACCAACATTTTATACAATTGAATGGAAACAAAATTTTCTTATCTTAGTTTTAGCAGGGGCGGTTGTCAGGCTAAAACTGACAAACAAGAAAAGGAGTTGCAGTAGTTCTAAAAACTATCTGATACCTTTTAATCCGCTATATCAAATAATTAGATTTCTACTTATGACATACCTATACAAAAGCATTGATTTCATTTCCAGAAAAGCACAATGCAGAACTTCAGCTCAGCAGCATTTCATGCCACTCAACTTCTCATAGGATAGAGGGCCTATACATATCAGGCGTCATGGAACCTCAGCTAGGCAAGGTTGGCATCACAATCAATTCTCGAGGCACCAATCAGGGTCATGCAACAATCGTGCTCATCATCTTCTACTCTCAGCCTAACAAAACTAGGGAAGTCCGAAAAATTACTATGCATCATCTCGAGTTTGTCCTTGGAGGGAATATTGCTCGACCTTTTTCTGTATTTGGGAAGCTCTCTGATTTTCCTTTATCCAAATTTGGATGGATTTCGTGTTTTATTCCTCGATCTGGATGCTGACCGTCGGGGTGATGAAGAGTGTGGTGACTGTCTGATGTACTCTTTTCTGTGCTTTGAGACGCTTGAAACTTGTCGGTGTGGTGAAGTTCGGACCCTTTACCTCTTTCATTGTTTTTGACAGGCTCGCCAGACTGGCTTTTGTCTAGGTATTGGAGTTCACTTGCAGTTAATTGAGTCCGACGTTCTTTCAAGAAGTTTAGCCTGTTTGTCAGCTTTGATAATGCTGATGTTGTAGCATTAGCTCCCTGTCAATCATAGATATTTAATAAATTATTTGTAGACCCTAAAGATATATAAGATTGATACAGAAGATTTTATGCCAAATACTGTTGTGATGTGCAAAAATGATCTTCTGTCAGATGCATAATCAACAGGTATTGAATCTGTTTCAACACAATCCTTTTTATGTTCAATGATCTTAAAATGTCGAGTAAGGCAGTATAAACAGTAGAATGCTTGAAACATCTGATATGGAGAAGAGATATTAAAGAAAAGGCAGGCCTTAGTTCATATTTCTCGCCGTAGCCATCTCAAAGTAGGGGTGTGCATGGACCGGGTTTGCTCGGTTTTATCAAAATCAAACCAAACCAATTATATCGGTTTGGATTGGTTCGGTTTTATCGGGTTTTTCGGGTTTTTTTTATTACATGAATATTATTTCAATCTTACATTATTAAAATTATAGATAAAGCTTTGATAAGTGAATATATGTTTAGTATATATGGAAAAAATTGACAAACATATGATATATTAAAATATTCTAATGGGAGAAATTTTTTAATAACACATGATAGTTATTTTCTTAGTCGTCTAACAATAATTTTTCGTTGATTTACGCTTTCAAGGTTAATACATGAGAGGATCCCAAATATTTCTACATTTTCTAAAGAAAAATCACTACAAAATCTTAAAAATATAAATAAAATTTATATATTTATATGTTGGTTTGGTTCGGGTTTTTTTACTCAATACCAAACCAAGTAAAACCAAACCTAGTCGGGTTTTTTAATCGGTTTGATTTGGCTTTTCGGTTTGGTGCGATTTTCCGATTCGGTTTGAACACCGCTATCTCAAAGTATGAAAATTTCAATAAATTGCCTCAAGCGACTCAGCTTTTGTTGCTTATGCGCGCAGGAAAAAGAGAAAATGGAAGTTCAAACTTCCAGATAAATCATATAACTTACCTCATTCCTAGAACTAGATTTTCTACCACTGGCTGAAGGGGCCCTGCCCATCCCCGCTTCCACAGAAGAGTTAGTACTTTGTGATGAATCTGCTTGCTTACTCTGTGGATGTTTATTTGCCGACAATGGAGATTCATACTTATTATCTTTCTCACTATCCGCCTTGTTCAAATTGGTCTCGTGCTGCAGAGAAAACTATATTAGTCATAAACTGCAACTACATGGATATTCCATGATTATTCGGTTAAATAGTTATCAAGACATCTGTTAAAAGAACAATCTAAGACCCGGGCTATGCTACACGATGACAAATTGATACAAATTAATAGCACCAAACTCCGTAGAGTATAATAACCCAGCCGAACTAAACTAGATTTATACTGCTTACACGTCCCATTAATGTTTTTTAACCTCTTCTTTTCTAATTACTGCCGAATTGTTGATTTAACCTATTCTAAGTTTTTGTTTGTGTAGGATAGAATCAGGCTCAAATAAAAGATGTTTTGGGAACAGCACCAAAGAGAAATGATAATAGAACCACATGTGCAACAAAATATAGGTGTTGCTCTGCATCAAAAAAATTCAACAATTTCAACAAAGTACAAAACTACCTGCAAATGAAAAAGACAACTAAATATCTTTATATATAACCGCATATCTAAATATTTTGTGCCTGTTAATTGACGTACAGATTGTCATTTACCTTTTCTTTTTCTTAGTTTGTAACAGACAAGTGCTACATATTCACTTCTTTTTGGAAAACATTTGAGAGCTAATTCAAGCTACATCTTCAAGCTACATCTTCCATTTTGAGCACAAAGTTTACATAATCCAATTTTTTTTGTTGTTGAAGAGTAACAAAAGAAATGTGCTAATGGAGCATCTTCATTTACTTTTTATTGTCCAACTTCATGGAAATTCAACTCAGAGGTTAAATAATAGGGACAATCGCAAATATCCTCCAGATGCAGTTCTAAAACTTTTCAGACAACATTCTCAAAATACAAGAAATCTAACAGGTCCTGTATACAGTTGCAACAATATCAGTTAGAGACATTCTATCCAATTAATATGCACAGAAGTGGGAATATTTTAACATCTGCATTTGCTAAAAACAATTATCAGAAGAATTAAATAATTGTCGTCTTTCACTTGCAAGGTTAACCTGTTAGATTGAGCAATTGATTTTGAAGTGCAGAGATCCACAAGAATGTCAACTGTGTAAATTCAGAGTTGCTATACTCAGCCACTATCTTGTTAAATTTTCAGTTGGCTTAGCTTCATGAGGTTGCAATTTCTCTACATTCAATCGTTGCAAAACCTGAAAACTTTGTTTTTTGGTCAAAGGATACCATGAAATATGTACCTTATTTCTTGCAGACTTTTCAAGAGTTTTTGAAGCATTAGTTTCCATATCCTTATGTTTATCCTTGCTGCACCAAGATCGAAATGGTGAAGGATAAGAAACAAATCAATCAAGATGGTGAAGGATAAGAAGCAAATTAAAGCAAATTGCAATAGAATAACAACCATGAAGTTGCTCGTTGCGTTAAAAACATCAGAACTCCTTAATATTCAAACTATAGACTAAATGTCTTCCTACACAAGCAGCAACATAAAACAAGTGCATTCTTGGAGTTTAACTCAGACAAGAGGGAAACAGCAATCCAAGATCTTCCATTTTCTTCCTTATCTTTCATTGATATGAGTAGCATGGTTGCAGAAGTGGGAGATTGGAGAACAAAAAAGTGTAGGGATAACAATCTAAAACCTTACCTGAAGCAAGATTGTACCATGGAAATACAATAGGAAGAAGCAACACAAGGATTACCTTTTTCCGTGATTATTTAGACTTTGTTGTGGTTGATTGCCCAAGTCAATACGAAGTCTGGAATTTTGTTCACGTTGTTTACTAAGCTGCAATCCAAGATCATCAACCCTCTGTTTCAGATTGATGATATCTGCCTCTTCCTGAGCAATCTCCTGAAGTTCTTCCTTCATCTATACCATAAAGAAAATTATAGTTTCAGCATAAGCAAGCGTTAACTATGTTGCGCGGAATCTCCAAAATGTTGTCGCACCCGTGTCAGATCCTCCAAAAAATACACTGCTTTTGGAGGATCCGACACGCACCTGGCAACATTTTCGGAGAGACCGAGCAACATAGAGCGTTATGCAATAAATGGGCAAGTTGAAAGAAAAACTGACCGTCTCATCTATACTGGAAGAGATAGGTAATTTGCCTTCAATTCCAGCTTCCAGGAGTATCCTTAACTCCGTCTCCTTCTGTAGTTGCTCCTGAAGCCTTGCTACCTGAACATGCCAACAGTTCATTGCACTCATTTGTAAAACTGCATGTGGAAATGATTAAGCTTCTATTTGCTAAGGAATGTTGGGGATATATGATGACAAAGAACAACAAGTTTTTATCATCCGTGGAGTTTCAATCTATTTGGTGTATGATTCCAGTAAAGAAGAAAGCACAATAGTTTTGTGGAGCTACTCCCCAATGTATCATGTGGACTTTGTTGAAGGAAAGAACTAGGAAAAGATTTTGAGGACAAGCAGCCATTCTTGACACTAATAGGTGCTCTTGTATTTTGAGGGTTTAGCTATGGGAATATTAGATAGATATTTGGATTTCTGAGCTTCTTGGAGCTATTGATATATGGTTATACAACACTTCTTTAGCATTCTTCTGTGAATAAATATTCACTGCTTGAAACAAACAAACAAAAAGAAGAATCAAGTTAACCAAGAGTAGTCTAACACACAGAAATGAGTTAAAATTTGCATTTGGTTACTTGGATGGATTAGACTATATTCTGCTCCATCTAAATAAAATCATATCAGTACAATCTCTTTCTGGAAAAATTATTATATCAGCGACTCTCCTGACAAAATGCTCATCACTCTTGAGTTATTTTAATGGGTCCACCAGAGTAGGTGCGAAAGCAACCCAGGCTATGTGACCAGTGAGCCAGGTTGGAAACCAACAGCCTTTTATGCAAATGCATCAAGGCCACCTGCAAACGCATCTCAGATCTGGATAGTCTCATGCACTGGCATCAAGCTAGCTGCAATAGCATCTCAGGTCTTCCGACCGGTTGGCTCTATTTTAGAATTCTGGCTATGATAAGAGTTGTATCTATTGCTAATAGGCCTAGGTCGTGATTGAATAAATCCTAGCGAGGTTTCATTAAGAAGGAATGAGCAGAAAAAAGTTCAACTCGCACCCAACAATAAGAGGAAAAGGAAAGGAGAATAGCACCTACATCTTTTTCAAGTGTTAGACGATGCTCATGCAAAGCATTCTTTCGTTTCACCAGACTTTCATGCAAAAGGACGTTGCCTTTGACCTATAATGAAGAGAAACGTGCAGCACAAAGACCAAATATAGAAAGTTAAACAAAAAATAATGGAAAGGTAATTCGGATGTGAAAACTGATGAGACTTCTTAAGAAAAGAGAATCTCATAACACTTACCGCCTCTTCAACCCTTGTTTGTAGGTCAGTTTTAATAGCCTCAAGCCTCTGGATTTCATCCCTACAAACAGGTCCAAACATAACAGTTACCCAATGGTAAAATCCATCCAAATTAATTTAGAATGCAAGGCACTTTTTGAGGCAGGATAAACCGTGAGGGGTGCTTGGGGTTAGGAATCATTGGTCATGGTTTTTCATCAAGGGAGTGCAAGTGCTATTTGCATGATCATATTTGATATTTGCAGCTTTCTATTCTTTAGTAAGTAAGGTTAGTACTTATACATGCAACGTGATTGTTCTCCCATTGTTTTCATTTAGCAGCCGTCCTTTCTTTAGAATATTTGGTTGACCATCTTTATTATGAATTTTAACTCTTGATAAATGCATCACTTACTCATCATCAAAAGGGATGTCAATTGATTCCATGGAGAGGTTCTTCTTGGCCTAAACTCAGAAAGAAAAACAAAGAAATGAAAAATCAGAAAATACACCAATGTTTTAGTCGTAAAAGAAATGCAAAGTCAATACATGGATATCCATGTTTGATTTGTTTAGAAAATGCTAAATTAAGCAACAAAAATGTGTGGGCATTACATGGCCAAGGAAAACCATAGTAGCAAATGAGAAAACAAGTCACACTATGAGCTAACTGTGAGCCAAAGGACAATAGCACTCACAGGAGTACGGCCCCAGACAGCAGGTCGGCGAACACTGGGCAGAGGTCCATTTAATATATCCGACGACTTTTGAGAAGTAGATGTTTTAACATGGCCAGGCCCTACTTGTTCACCAGATTCATTTCCTTGTGTTCTCGAATTTTCATGACTTTGAGGCAGAACGTTCGCACCTGCTTCATTGACATCATGTTGAACAGAAATTTGAGGTAGACTTGTCGGTGAGCTCCCATTAGCTTTGACGGTGCTGTCCACTTCAGGAGTCTTTAAACTAGCTTTAGAAACTCGAGAGCTCTGTATAATTACTCTTGTTAGTTACATTATGTGAGAGCCAGTTTAGGCTGGAGCAATGAATATGTACTAGAAAGCAGTATAAGAGGGCTGCACATAGCACCAGACAGGAGGAGAATTATATCCTCATCAATAAGCATGTATGAGAAAACTTGCCAGTTTCTTAATAACCAACTCAAGAACTAACTGCAGAGTGCTATATCCGTATAAATTGGTGAGGATCAGTATCATAGTTATTCCAAGCCACCTAGAATATTAATCAATTAACAAGTAAAGCACAAGTTTTCAAGGATCACTAAAGAAGCTAATTATCCTGCTACACACCTGAATGAATGGTAAAAGTAGGAAGAGGGACTGGGAAGTTCCAGCATCACACAACGCACAGTACCTCAACAAAAGAAGAAGGCTGAGAATAGAAGACAGAAGACTAAAGAAATAACCTTGTTATTATCTTCACTTTCGCCAACCTCATTGGTTGTTGCACTGGAGTCATGATCAGAATCATCAACGTCAGCATGAGAGCTCTCTTCTGCATCATCATCATCGTCTTCTTCTTCTTCATAGCTGTAATCATCATCAGTAAATTCTTCTCCACTCTCGGTTCCACTACCATCTGAGTCAGAGTACAGTTCAGGCGATACAGAGCCTTCCTGCAAGGATTTAAAACTTTAGTCCAAGAGAAAAGAATAGGAGGTCCACAAAGAAGATTTCATTCTCTTCTGGATATAGATGATTAAAAACAGAAAGATATGTCATCATTATGAGCTTCCAAAAGAACCAAACGCCACTCAATATAAGAGTCAGGTGCAGAAGCAACTAAGGAAGTACAGAACTGAAGATGATGATGTAAACCATACCCCAAACAATTTGCCATACTCCTCTAGCAATGTGATGACGATGGCTTGAGCATGGTTGGCTGCAGCAGCTGCCTGCAGCAGTTGAACAGAGCTATCACCACTCATAGCAAAGTCATTTCCTAGCTCACAGTCTCCAGCTAGAAGTGGGCGAAGAAGTAAAGGTGCCATGCAAGCTGCCACTGCTGATGTGCTCATTCTATTTTGAGTTTTGTGAGAAACCACACTTTGCATCATCATAAGAATCCTGATGAACATCAGAAAAAGCATCACATGTGTTAAATACGTAGATACATACATAGAGCTAGCTGAAATTATCTGCTGGGAAATAAAATGTTCAGACCAAAAAGCACCATATTGATGATACCAAAACGGTTTAAATGAGGAGTACGCTGAAACCAGTGAACTGTGAAATTTCACATACAAAATCAAATAACAGGAACAGCAAGAAAAGAGAACCTCTGCAGCAGCCGACGGTTTGGTTCTGGAAATGTCTCCAATATAGCTGTACGCATAGCGTTGACTCTAACGCCACGCTCAGTTCCTATCAACAACCACAAAAGCATTTTAACAAATGATATTCACAAGGTACCAATCATCTAACTATTGCTGTTGATCGGAAATGTACAAATACCCTCATCTCGTGATGAAGGCCACAGAAACACTTCAGGCCAACATTCATGCTAGGATAAAACTTATATGATGACAATTTGTAAATGCTTTTTTCTGTTGGCTTTGACCTGACTCAGAACAAAGTTCAAGCCCAAATTGACAAGCAGCTTGCAAGAAGTCATAGTTTGCAAATAAACTCTATGCATAAATATGTATATTTCATTTTGTGCCAGTTTAATTGGATTCACTTCAGCGCAAAAATAAACTCTATGCATAAATATGTATATTTCATTTGGTGCCAGTTTAATTGGATAAGCGTGAATTGAATGTGCATTCCCTTCAGCACATAAATCTAATAGTAGCTACTTCATGTGGAAGGATGGTCTAAAGACAGTATCACAGGACTCGTGATTTCACAAAAAGAAGTTGAGAATCACGTGACAAAGGCACCATGTTATAATGTGGCACCTTAATACATCTAAATCATTTCGATGTATAGGCATTTTAAGCTATTTATTCCCTCAAAGGCTCAAACATCTGCCCTATGTTGGATGGAGAAGTGAGAACCATGAGAAACAACTTATGTTGATAGGCTTGAGACATTTATGTACACATTAAGTTCATAGGTTTCCCAAAAAACGAATAGAAATCAGATACAATTTCAGCAGGGCCAAACCAAAAAACTTCACAAATACGTTTTAATAAAACATTCATGCTGAATGCAATCGAGATATCACGTCTTTACTGTCAAAGGGCTCTAGCAAATATTTCCTCAGGAAAAATGGATCAAGCACGTCATGCTATTCAATGAAGAAAGTATATCTACACAACTCTACAGATACTGGAGTAGTATTACAACAGGTATCCTACTTCTTTCTTCTATAAGAGCTGTTTTGTGACACAGAAGGAAAAGAGGCAGTCTAAGGGCCCAACGTTAAGAGAACAAACTTACTAAATGCTTCCAAAAGTGCATTGCAGCAAGATGCAGGAACCGGAGATGATGGCAACTCTCGCAGTATGTACTGCAGAAATCAAGATGATAGCAAGTTCAGAAAGTACTTTCATACATTCTTACCTAAACCCCATACTTGTGTTTTGAAGGACATACCTTGACACAATCGGCAATAATATGAGCATCCTCGTCTGGAGAGAAGTCAGTTTTACCTGGATTAACAGAACAAATTTTTTGTTATCTTATCGCAAGCCAAGTGAACTACACAAGAAACACTTGTACAGGTGTCGACTTTAATTGTCATAATTCAGACAAACAAACTAATCACATGAAGAAAAAAAAGTAAATGATTCTTGAAAGGTAAATAACCTCTCACAGCCCTATGTCCAACAACAATTGTAAACTAAGCTAATAATGATCTGATATGAGAATTGCATCACATCTGTCACAATTCAGTTGCATCCAAAAAGAGGAAGCCGCTCAAGTACACATAGAAAACGTTATATCCACAAAAATCTACAGCTCTATGCAGCTCAATATGAGCCTTTACAACAATGATGTGGACCACCAGGAATAAGCTTAATATTGCAACCTTTAAAGCAATAAATAATTTCTACTCACCATTTGCCCAGGGCAAATCATTTTCAGAAACATTACACATGTAGAAAACAAAACTTTTTCAACAGATACTAATGGTATCAACACCTAGTAAAACGTGATATAAATAAACCCTCTCAGTTTCAAGGTAGCAGACCCTGTTCATACTCCCGTATCCGATGCTCAACATCATCAACATCTGCTGCTTGCCGCAGGATGCCTTCTACTTTAACCCCTGGAAAAATTGCAAAATATCAACACCATGCAATGAGCAAGCAAGCCAACAATAAACAAATAAATAAACAGTCCAGAAAATGAGAAGTATTAATTTTTTTTTGGTAAAACAAATAAGAAATATTAATTGAGTGATGGTTATAGATAAATGTTTGAAAAATCTTAGTGAAAGATTCAATTCTGACTCATGGAAAGTGAAATTGTAGTATTGAACTTTTCTGACATTTTATCTCAATTTTGAAGCCTTGAGCCGGTTTGAAAAGTGACCTACTAAATTAATCTATTACAGTGATTGCAGCCACCTAATAACATGGACAACAAGTAAATGAGTAAATCTCATTGCAAAGTAGCCTTCCAAAGTGAATGGGATTGCACAACTGCGGTCCACCTACATTGATCTCTCATTTCCTATAGACCACTATGAATCCTCTAATTTGACAATCTCAAACTCATCCATGTGGCAAAACATAGATGCTGGAACCACAAAATGCATCAGATTTAAAGAAAAACGGCTTCTACCTCTCTTCATCTTTAAGCAAGAAGATGCACTAGGGTATAAGCCCAACTGACAAATGATCCTTTAAAAAAGAAAGAGATATTTGAAATTTGAAGCCGGAAGCATCAAGAAAGTAATAGGTTAAGAAGCAGCCATCCCATACTAATTTGAATCAGTAGAAGAAGCTCACCATGCTCTTCTACAAACCTCAGGGCTTTCTCCAGGAAAGATGGAGTTCCATCAATATCTTCCAGAGCAAGTAAAACCGGCCGACCAATGACCATGGACTTCACTGGCTGTCTATCATTTGCTACAAAGGTAAAATGAAATAAAAAGAGGTTGAAATTAGATCCATGAAAAAGTATAATACTATATTTTACGGCAAACGCAGATCAAGGAATGGCAATAGCAAGATAAAGAACAGAACCAGCTTGACTATTTTCCCTTTCATGAAAAAACATTGCTTTTTTTCATATAAGGTAATGTAAATGAAAAAACATTGCTTATAAATGAAATATTAGTAAAGCTAAGTTATAAGTAGGTTCCAATTTTATTCCTCGACCTGCAAGATGCGTACCAGATGCTGGCCACGTGAAGAAACGATGAATGAGAACTTACATTGCTCAAGTGAAACATCAACAACATTGGCCTGATCATTCCTAAATATTCCATTTTGGCCCATTACAAGAGCAGCACTAGGTGCATTTGCCAAAGCTTCCTCAAGTGCAGTTTTCCACTCAAGCAAATCCTCCAATGTTTCCGCCTATGAAATCAAAGCTCTTAGACTATATTAAGATTTATATCTTACAGAAACAGAATTCCAGAATGCTAATGATAGTCACGATGCTACAATGCAACAATGTAAATAACAACAAAAATGTTGAGTGAATCAATTTTGGAAAACAATGGCCGTCCAAAAGAACTTTAGAGTCATTAATTTATTAACTATCATGATGGGAATTCCTGCCTTAGACGTGGAAGGCTACCAAGGAGATGCATGACTAAACATGAGAACATACCATGTGAAGAAGTAATTGGTACAAGTAAAAGCTACTTCGCGAGCTGGTCACCATTAAAAAAAAAAAAAAAAGAGGGCAGCCCGGTGTAAAAAGCTCCCGCTATGCACGGGGTCCGGGGAAGGGCCGGACCACAAGGTTCTATTGTACGCAACCTTACCCTGCAATTCTGCAAGAGGCTGTTTCCATGGGTCGAACCTGTGACTTCCTGGTCACACGATAGCAACTTTACCAGTTACTTTACCATGTGAAAAGTAATTGATACAAGTAAAGCTACTTCGTGTGCTGGTTACCACTCTGTCTTTGAGCTTGAAACTACCAATTAGGTGATTATTAAGTGGGCAAATTGAGGGAATGTTCTCAATTCTCAATAAAATACTAATAAGAACTATAAGTTGGTAGTAACAAATAACAAATTAATAAACTCAAGCTTCCAACTTATTATGTACTGATAAAACAAAGTTTCTGCCAAACCATGTTCTTTCAAATATCTCTATTTCAGATTTATTTGTCTGTGGATCATAATTAGATACTTATACAGTAAAAATAACACAATTGAGCTTAAGCTATTAACTAGTTGACGACTTAGGTTACCACAACAAGAGCAGAAACCAGTAAGGAGCATGATCTTCCCCTATATACAGACTCGTATGGGAAAACGAAAACTCAATTCAAGGATGACGACAAATAATAAAAACTGATAAAACTATAAAAGAGAAAAGGCAATCAACAATAAAGGCACCTTGAGTGTGAAAGCTCGTCCGTCACGACCATCAGGAAATAGCACAGTCAACAGTTTCTTATCTTCTTTGACAACAACGCTGAAAAAATCATGTAGAAAAATAGCATCATTAACCATTTTGGCGTTACTTGGCAAAAGGAACTGGTGCTAAGAACTATCTTAAGCATAGCAAGAGATACTAAGCCAACCTGCCTGAACTGTTGAGGTCAATACCACCCAGGGTTAAATTCACTTCGCTCCCCTTTTGAGGAGTAGCATTCTGAAAAGAACCAGTCAAGGTCATAAAGTCATCGAGAAATTTTTAAATAAGTCAAAGAGACCATTGAGCACACAAGATATTGCATTTGAGGCATCAAATGATTGGTAGCAAATAGGATTCATGGACTTATCAAACACAAATAGGAGTTAGGAACAGATTAATATTTAGCCAATATTATTGGTCGAAGCTACTAAATGAACCGATTTATAAGCTCACTATGATTTCAACTAACCAATGATTTTCCAAACTAGATGCCACACTATGAACCTGAATGGATTCGATGATATAATTTCTTCATCAGTTAATCTCTATGTCAAGAGAATATATAAGGGAAAGATGTAAATCCAAACCTAACATATAACAAGGAACAATTTCATTCCTGTTGTTTGTGCTTCAGCCTACATTAGCAAATCTTCAGAGAATACAAAATAAAATTGCTAGTGAAATGCAATTTTTCTGAAACCATTTATGTACTAAAATCCTCAAACTTATATCTAAGTCATTCACCTGTAATATGTTGTCAAGAAGAAATGTGGTCAATATGCACAGTTGCACACAAGGGGGAAAAAATAAGTCATTCAAGAATAAAATTTCAAGGTAAAATCTGGATTGTAAATTTTAGCTGGATGCTGGAGAAGCTCAGAAGACCAAAAGAAATCCTGAGAAATCGAAAAGGAGAGGATCCGATTTGAGTACGCTAAGTCGAGTGAAGGATCTACTAACATTGTTCAATACATTGCTTTAAAATTGGGACGGCTGAGCCATGTGAAGGAAAACCTTCCCCCACGGTTCAAAGAGCACTGAATTAGAATGAAAGGTTTACCACCACCACAGTTCATGCAAGGGGAGTTTGCTCAATTCGCGAATTAGTCCGACTAGTAATTCATTTTTAACCTGTCTTCAGTGGTCTGAGAAGTAGTAACATTCAGGAGTATTTGGGAAGCCCCAGAGTAGTGATTTCAATTGTAGATACGTTCAAAAGTAGTTGGTACATCTTTATTACAAAAAGACAAATTTGGCATGCAATAACTTCTTTTTTTTGCGCTAATTGGAATATAACTAATCCTCTGTTTTTTGCGCATTCTGGATAGCTTTATACTTAGCGAGAATCTCATTGAAGCTCATTTAGATATACTCTTACTACTCACCTGTATAACATATGTATATAGTGAAATCCAAATTTATGAATCATTGAAACAATGAGTTAGAATAAAAGAAACTAAGAAGATACATTAAAGAATTCAATGAACTGTGATATGGTTTTTTTTTTTTTTTTTTTTTTTGCACCGGGTGTCCGAGTCTCTTCGAGCCCCGACTAATCCCGGGGGTGCACAGGCCCTCGGCAAGGAGTTTCCCGCAAGTGCACCACGGTTAATTCAGGTTTTACCCAGTCCGATGGCCCTCAGAAATTGTTTGCACCCAGTGGGTTTCGAACTTGAGACCTTGAAAGGGAGCAAACCCCAAGGCTCAAGTCAATGAACTGTGATATGGTTATAGTCCAATACTTGCATGATAAGCAGGTAACTAACTTAATTTCTGCTAAGTAGTAAGCAATTATACAGTACACAAAGTCAAACTTACAGGATCCGTTCTGTAGAAGACCAATGAGGTACGAGTTAAAATGAACCACCTCTTCTTCCATGATGTCCATCCAATTCCTACATGCAACAGACATCAGAAACATCAATTAAAACCTAAAGTTTATACAATTAGAAAATATTTGTTTCTTTTCTTGCTTTCTGATAAAGATATAGAATATGTTTCAGTATACACTTGAAACTCCAGGTATGTATTCTGTCCCAATAAGTGATATGATCACAATGTGATACAAAAGCAGCTAAAATGTTTGTCAGGACAGAACAAAAAAGCAGACCATCGAAAAGAATAGAAAAAAGTGTTATACTTTTCTCAATAAAACTTTATATAACAGTCTGCATAACAATGAAAATACAGTGACCTAAACGATAAATAAATAAAATAACTTTGAATCAAAAGAAAAAACAAGACACTAAATAGGAAACATATGCGTGAAAGTGGGTTACAAGAACAAGAGAAGAGAAATCACGTTCCTTTTTGCAACTATGTTTAAAATTTTAAGCATAGAAGAGAAGACATACCTCTTGATGATAAAAACAGGGGACCGCTTTTGTAAACCTGCCAAGAACAAATTTTATCTTCAGTCAACTCCATCATTATCTTCTTTAGAATGTATATCAACCAGAATCTACATATTTACTGAACTACGTATTTAGGCAAATATCAAATGCATGGAAATGAAAAACTGCTTTCCGTAAAGCTGCATAAAAGAGTGAACATTTAACCTGGAAACAGGTCACTCTTGTGAGGTCAATTGAAGGATCAATTTTATATCTGATAAGCAGGCTACATTCCTAAAGGACACATCTCTATCACTAAACTGATGCTCGTGAAATAGCATAGAAACAGTAATTTATCTAAAGTTTGTTAACAACTTACAAGATGAAACACTTGTTCTCAGTTGCTGTGAAAATAGCACAGACTAGCTAGTTTTCGGACTAGTAACTGAAAAATAGCCAGTATTTATAAAGTCATTGAAAAACAGCCACTATTTTGCTAAAACCCGAAAAATTCCAGCATAATATGCGGGATTATGGAATTCCTGCCTATAAACTTCCGGCATTATGTTGGAACTCCAGCACACGAAAAGTTCCAGCATAATATGCGGGATTATGGAATTCCTGCCTATAAACTTCCGGCATTATGTTGGAACTCCAGCACACGAAAAGTTACAGCATAATATGTTAGATTATGAAGCTACTGCATATAAGTTTTCCGCACATTATGTTGGAACTCCAACACATCATAAAATTCCAACATATTATCCTGGAAGCTCACATGTAAAAAAATTCGAACTCCAACATATTATATTGGAATATTTCTGGATTTTTAAGGGTGTTTTGTTCAGATTTTATCTTTACATGAAAAAATGGCTAAATTTCGATTATTTTTGAAACGTTGGTTATTTTTCAATTACTGGTTGTAAACCTAGCTATTTTTTATTGTTTCCCTCAGTTGCTTTCTACATTATTTTTTTATACAAATAGCCGGCCAGATTCATTGTTTACTTATACTAGCCAGTATACATAAATTATACACATAATATACATAAAATTAACATATATATTATATATCCGCCGGCTATTTTTATTTTTAAGAAATTAGGTGGGCTGCTATTTGGCTTAATTCTTCAAGAAAGAACATGACTTTACTGCAAATCTTAGCATACAAAGCATCGAGTTTGTTTATCAAATCTAAGTATGTCAATAAGCATTTTGACCCAAAAAGCCCAAGAAATTAAGAGGTACAGAAAAGAGAAGTAGAGGGAATGGGGTCTTCTCTAATTCATGCACCATTAGAATGCTAAAGCAATAAAGTAAGTAACCTTATTTCCGCCACGAACATGATCGTTGGCCCCAGGTGGTGGAGGTGTTTGAGCAACCCCTTCAACCTGATATAATTAACAAAAAAACAAAAAGAATAATCAACAATGTAATACCAAGAAAATACCCAAATAAAAAGAGAGAATCAGAAAACATAATAATGCAGACATTGAGATGAGAATTAGGAACCTTATTAGCATCAGCATTGCGATTAGTCATATTTTAATTGCGAATAACATTCGTTAATATTGATCAGCAACACCAATTCAAAAAAGTTCCTGCATTTAGGGACAATTATGAATCATGATTCAAACCCATCAACAAACATTGTCCAATAAAACGTCAACTACGAGATTATAATGCAATTTTAAAAAGTGGGGATCAGACAAAAATGTCACCTTTTTCAATCAAAAACCAAAAAGAAATTCATAGTAAAAAGAAACAAGAAAATGTTGTAAAAGGAAAGAGAGAAATCTTAGTGTTTGTTTCTTAGTTTGGAAATGGGAGAAGATTGGGTAACGGAAAACCGAGAGTCAAGCAAGGAAGTTAGAGAGAGAGAGAGAGAGAGAGAGAGAGAGAGAGAGAGAGAGAGTTGATTGTGAAGAAATTGGTGCTTTCTCTCACTTCTTTCCTAAAATTGAGCTTTTCCTTTTCGCTCTTTCTTTCCATTCTTTTTCTTACACGTCGACCTTATGTCTCTCTTTCTTTATTTTTGCCATTTTTCTTTATGTTCGTATTTATTCTTTTGGAGGGAAAAGAATATACTAAGTAGTTAACATATTTTGCATCCTTTTTGGGTTAATATTTTTAGTTCTGTTTTTCTTTCTTTTCTTTCTTGTGAAAGAAACAAAAGGTTTTGGGTTGAATTAGAATCTTATACCTAAGTGATATGATAAAAGTGAGGTGGCTATTATTAAATTCTCACTTTGGTTTTAATAGTTTTACTTTATAATTTTGTATTTTAATTGATATTAAAAGCACCCATCATAGTTTTATACAGTTAACTAATAATGCCCATCGGTTCGAAACGTGTAATTGAGTTTGGTTTTACGGGCAATGAACTAGTAACTTGATTATTGTTCTAACTTTTCTAATATTGCATCGCGTTATTATTCATGATATTCATATTTCTTTCATGATGTAAATTGTCTTTGTCATATTTTACCCTACTTTTTAATTAATGCTCCAGAGAGAAATTTCTTGCATATTCATCATATTTTTATAGATTATCTTTATGGAGAAAAAAATTAATGGATTCTTTTTATTTTTGCACAAGTTATTATGAAATTACATTTACTATTTTATTAGTCAATAAGCACGATTTCTAATAAGAATTTGCAATTTCACATGGATCATTTAGCGGCAAGAACTAGTGTAAAAATTGCATGGGACGTCTTATTTGGTCGCCCCCATTTAACCTATATCAATTTTTTTTAAAGTTTTAACTTTTACTCACTTTTTAAACAACTTCAACCTCTTTTCTCCTCCTCTTTCTCCTCCTCAAAGTTATATCCGCCCTCAATCCTTTTTCTTGTCCTCTCTTGCATCAGAAGCTTGACGACCTAATGAATTCATATGTTACAACAGATTAGAGAATTTAGTCATTCAAAACACGTAATCTCTACTAAATTTGCAAGAAATAATTGATAAAAGAGTATATTGAAAAAGAAAAAGACATAAATAAGAGACAAACCTTCCAACAAGCTGAAGAGATATGTGGAGCATTCACAGTGTAGTAGGCTGAAGCTCAACTCTAAGAAGGCTGAAGTTCGCTAGTTACAAACAAAAATTTCAGCTCTAGAGCTGAAGTTCACCAGTTACAAACAAAAACTTCAGTTCGACAGTTACAAAACAAAAACTTCAGCACACTTCAGTCTCGTCTACTAAAATGCTGAAGTTTTGTGTGATTGCATTTGCTACTTCAGCCTCGTATGCTGAAGTTATGCGAAAAAAGTGGGTACACTTGTAATTCTTTTTGCAAAGCAAGCACAAGTTAAAATGTGACTCAAAAAGCGGGTATAGATGCAATGCCACAAAACTAGTGTAGCATAGTGAATATATAAAAGTTGCTCCTTATAAAATAAGTTGCATAACCAACTTAACATTCTTTGGTTCGAAATGATCCAAATTTTCTTTGAAAGAATTACGGCCCATATCACTTGGCCTAAGAGCCCAACCGAAAATGGCCTACATTTTAAGCTCTTACCCTATTTAGCTCATATTGTACATAACTTGAAAAAAACTTTTCAGCCTTTAGCCCACTATTAAAGACATACTTTTAGGGTTTTTATTATTTTCTTTTTTCTTCATTCCCTTCTCTCTCACTGCCTCTCACTTCTTTCTTTCTAACCCACATAGATCCCCCATCCTCTTTTAACCTAGCCCCCGCTATTCCCCCTCCTCTATCCCCCACGCAGTTCTGTCATTAATGGCTCGAAGAAGGCTCAGGCTCCTACTCCGTCGTCCATGGTGGGAAGCAGAAGAAAATTGAAGATTTTGAAAGAAATATGAAAATACACACAGATCTGAAAATAAATGGCTCTCAAACTTGATTTGCACCAAAAAATAACCACTAATGTTGGAAGATTTTGAAGTTTGAAGTTCTGGCCATTATTATTATGACCTTGAAGTCTTGAATCTGAAATTGGGTTTGGATAAAAATCATAACTATGTAGCAGTTTATATAAACATTGTATACTAATGTATAATTGTGTATATGGATATATAGACACCTCTTATACACTATTATACATGTTTATACAAGTTATACAGTATTGTATAATTGCGTATAAATATGTATATTTGTGTATAATATTGTACAATTATATATTTTTTTAGTTTATAAGGATGTATATACATTGTTAGTGTGTAAGAGGCCTCTACAGAAGTTTGACACTTCCTTCTCTTCTTCTTTTTTGTGTAATGTGTTATATGAGCGTTGGAGGGATTCTACAATTTATTTACCAAGTTTTTATTTTTCTTTTATCCTGTTGGATTGCTTCAGCAATTGCACATAAAAGTGCTTGAATTTCTTACCTTCAGATAATATGTATTATTCAGGATTTTTGAGTTGCGTTGTGGCTTATTTGTATTTTTTTTATCAAATGCTTAATAATCAAAGGAAATCAAGAGAATAAAAATAACTGGTTGTATACAGAGGGAGCAAAATAAGTTGTCTTTCGGGAATTAGCCTATTATTTTTGGGCTATAAATTTGTAAAATGGTATCTAGGCTATTATGTTGCAAGTGAGGTGTGTGAGTTGTATTTATGTGAAATTATCCCATTTAAATATCCCAACTACATAATGTACATCAAGGAAAGCCAGTATACCTAATTTAGTTGGGTTCACTTTAATTTCATCAATTATTTTCTTTAGAGCTTTAAATGAACACAATAATGTTCTTTAACAGTGGTTATTTTCAATTGTTTTATCATTTTTGTTATTTTTTCTTATTTCCTTTTTTAATTGGTTGATGTTTGATCTAGTTATACAGTCAAACATCTCTATAACAGCCTTGTTTGTTGCGAATATTTTTGGATATTACAGGAAATTATTGTTATATGGAGCATATATTATAACATAACATGAAAATCGGTTGGGAGAAAGCTTGGCTTTTATGATAAGTATTGTTATGTAGGGATGTTATTATAGAAATGTCGAATCATTTTCTTTCTTTGTGGCAGGAAACATCAATCTTTTTTAGAAAAGCCAAGGATAGAAGTAACTATAGCTCCAAAAAGGGGCAAGGCAACCATAGTTAAAAACTTGCATCAATATTTTTTTATTTTATTAATCCAGATATTAAACTGGAAATAAAGAAAATGAAAGCTGGCCAACCTACTACTAATAAGTAACGCGTTTCATATTTGATATGGTTGGCCACACCATCTATTATTTCATATTTTTAGAAATCAAGTAGGATAATTCTAAAAAAAAAATCTAGCTTTTAATGATTCCCCTAAAAAAATGGTCATTTTTGCAATATACTACTTAATAGATATGCAATTCGAGTACCTTTTCAAACTCCCAACCTCCAACTTGACCCTAATTATGCTGACATACTTTATTGTGAGACATGAGTGCATGTATCAAATATCCACACAATGTCTTATTTAAGATTATGTTAGTGGGAGCAAATTACTGCAATTTAAATCGTAATGTTATGAGTTTTAAATACTATACTTTCAGTCCATATGGTTTGTTTTTGACCAACTGAATTTATTTCGCAACATTTAATATTCTTTACCCAAATCACCTTATATTGCTCTAATTAGTGAAAAGTAAATTAAATAAAATGTCAGATAAAGGATAGTTTAGATAAAACCTTTTATGATTAAGACTTTAAATTTATTTCTTAAAAGTGCGCAAAAACCTTCAAAAACTAATAACGTAAACTGGAGGGAGTAATAACTTATTTAAAAAAATTCACTGTTATCTTTTGACTTCTTATTTATTGTTGTAAACTATGTGGACAAATCACTAAAATAATTGTGTAAAAAATAAATAAAAAAGTCAATTTCTTCGAAGAATGTCAATGATGCCTATGCCGTTGGTAGACCTTTTCCCTTTGATAGAGACATCAAATTCCTAAATCAATGCCTTAATAAAGGATCATAATGTAATATGTAGAAAGTGAACATCTTTGGTTTTTGTATCTCTTTCAGAAAAACAATATACCAAAATGGAAACAAAATTATCCAACTCAATATAACTAATTTATGTACTGTAATTTGTGCACAATTCTTTATTTGATTAGATCTGAGACATCTTTTTTCCGACCAGGGAGAGAGGGAGAGAGTGAGAGAGAGTGAGAGGAAAGATGAGGAAATATACAAGTGAAAACTGAGCTTTGCATTACTAAATAAAAGAGTTCAGAAATAAGTTACCTCTTTAACCTTTAAAATTAAGACAATATAATTAATGGTAACAATTATGACTCAGTTTCAAATTTATAAATTGAGATGGACTATATATTGCTCAAAAATGCTAATTTGTACACAAAATGGGAGATTCTTTCCCAACCATATAAAAAAGGAGATCTTTGATAACATATCTAAAAAAAGAATAAATATAAATATATCTTTAAAGAATGAATATAGTAGACATGATTTTGATAGAATTCGTTAAGATACGCATAAGCTGGTTCGGACATCACAATTATCCTCTAAAAAAAAATCACTATATGATAAGCAAGTAACAAAATTTTCATGTTACATATTCTCTATAACTAGTGCGACCAAAAACGTTCGAAATAGACGAGAGGGTTTGAAACTTTGAATGTTTAAAAGAATAATAACATATTTTCCATGTGAAAATCATCATCATCATCGTCAGGAAATATAATGGCTTGTGGAAGGCTCCTCATGAGAGCCAAGAGAAAGAGAGAGATAGAGATGATGAAAACGGTGGCCAATTGTCTGGCTGAGATCAAAGACAAAGTGGAGGGACCTCTTCCTATTTATTTATTTATGTCTAAAACATACACTTTTTAGCACCAAATGACATGGAAAAAAAAGTAGAGACTCTGGAACTGGAAATAAGAAACAAATATCTTCTGCACATGCACACTAAAATGGTAGTAAGAAATTCTGCTTTATTGTTAGGATAGGAAGTAAGCACGTGCATAACCTAAAATTATGGGCCAAAAAGTGGCTTGTCCTATCAAAGAAGAGCTCATTTGTACATGGACTTAGTTATGTACACACTATGCAATGTTTGGTATACTTCTATAAAATCTAGCTCCGATAAACTATAGTATATGTATAAATTATTTATTATTTTACGTGGGATAGAAGGAGAAATATATTGTAATTATCAACACATCAATTAAATAATTAAAATGACCAAGATAATCCTTATGTATTTATCATTTTTTAAGATAAACAGGGTAATCGCCACATGGCTTAATATATTATTTTGTTTGACCTTACATAATTTGGTTGCTGAAAAGGTTAGCACGAAAGAGGAAATTATTTCCACTGTGCTATCTTGATCCTTTTAGATTAGAGAATAATAAGAAAATAAAAATAAGAGAAAATGAATCATTAATGAGTATAATGATTAAAAAAAAAAGAGCTAGATAGTATATTGTTTGGGTGACGACCAAAAATAAAAAATAAAAAATAAAAAATAAAGTCAAGTATCAAGAAAAGGAAAAATTTCCCAATTTTCTATCTCATTCCTTTAGATTCGGGAAAAATGATTTTTCGTTTGTGTTGGTACTTTCATCTTCTCAATGCAAACCAAACAAAGGAAATGTACATAGAAAAATTAAATATATATTTTTAATTTTTTTAGGTTCCTTTTGCAATGAATAGAGGGAACGAGAAATGAATCAATGATAAGAAAAAAATTATTTCTTGTTGGTATCAAAACGGCAAGGAAAACATTGAAATGAGCTTCAGCTCACACAAGAGAATTGGGACCGAGAGAGAACATTCTGGAAGAAACTGAGAATTCCTTCATTTATGTAAAACTAAATTCTGTATATGTACAATGCTTACTTATAAGCAAATGAAAGGAAGAAGGAAAGAAAATCTAATCTAGCTGGCAATGAGTTGTCCCACTAGCTACTAACTAAACCACTAACCACTCCTAACCACCTATTAACTACTTTAACTACCATGTGAAATAATTAGGTATATAGTCTATTGTGTCTTACAGCATGTGTGTTTATGTACATTGCTCAATACCTCCCCCCTCAAGTTGGAAGGGAGGAACTCACACCCAACTTGTCAAGTAAAGTGGAATGCTTGATCCCTGTGAGGGTCTTGCTGAATATGTCAACCAACTGATTAAATGTGGGAATATAATGTAATGAGATCAGTCCTTCCTGAAGCTTGTCTCGTACAAAATGACAGTCGACTTCTATATGCTTGGTACATTGGTGGAAAATTAGATTCTTGGCTATGTGTAAGGCTGCTTGGTTGTCACAAAAGACTGAAATTGGGAGAGATAGTGGGACTGATAACTCTTCAAATAGTCTGACCAACCACACAAGTTCACCAATCACTGCTCTAACTGACATGTACTCTACTTCAGCTGAGGACAACGCTATGGTGGACTGCTTCTTTGACTTCCAACTAATTGGGCTTCCACCAAGTAGAATTAAGTAACCAATAACAGACTTTCTGGACTCTGAGCAAGCAGCCCAATTTGAATCACCAAAAATATTGGTATTGTAATCTGTATTGTTAGATAGAAATATTCCCAGGTTTGGATTACCTTTCAAGTACCTTAACACATGATATGCAGCCTTTAAGTGAGTATCTCTGGGACTCTACATGTATTGGCTAAGATGTTGCACAATGAAGGCTATATCAAGCCTGGTGTTGGTGAGAAAATTCAGCTTCCCCACTAACTTTCTGTATTGAGTGGGATCCTCGAACAAAATACCTTGATCACCTTTTAACTTGAATGAAGGACCAAAAGGAGATAACATTGGAGATTGTTGCAAGCAGTCATACTCCCTCAGCAGATCCATATTGAACTTTCTCTCAGAGATCAACACCCCATTCTCTTTATATAACACTTCCAGCCCTAAGCAGTAGTGCAAAATCCCCAAATCTTTGATCTTGAAAGTTTGGTCCAAGAACTTCTTCAGAGAGTTAATCTCATCAAGATCGTTTCCTGTAAGTATGACATCATCTACATATACTGCCACAAACACCATTGCGTTGTCCTTTTTCTTATGAAACAAGGAATAGTCCAGTAATGAATGAGTGTAGCCCCTAGAACACAGTGCTTATGCAAGTTTTTTATACCACTGTCTACTAGCTTGCTTTAAACCATATAGAGATTTGTTCAACTTACACACTAAGCGTGATCTCTCTACGACTAAACCAGGTGATACCTCTATATATACTTCCTCATGTAGATCTCCATAGAGGAAAGCATTATTCACATCTAGTTTGAACATTTTCCAACCCTTCTTGATTGTTATCCCTATAAGAGCCCTTACAGTGGTCATCTTTACCACCAGTGAAAAGGTTTCTGTATAGTCTATTCCAGCTTGTTGAGTGTATCTTTTGACAACCAGCCTAGCTTTGAATCTCTCAATGCTTCCATCTGCCTTGTGCTTGATTTTATACACTCATTTGCATCCTATAGTTTTCTTTCCATCAGGAAGAGGAACCAGGTCCCATGTATGATTTTTATAGTGCATGGAGTTCTTGAGTCATTACTGCTTGTCAGGTAGGATTGATGACTGCTTCTTCATATGAACAAGGTTTACACTCATGTGAAATACTTCTTACCATCTGCTGATTTTCAGGAATCAATGCATGAAAGGAAAAATGTTATTTATCTAGCAAAATGGCAGTGAAAGAAGTAGATTGTATTTCTTGACTTTGGTTAGATGGACATGTTTGGATATTTGGGATTGAATATACATAATCCTTTAGATAGGCATGTGTTTTGTGTGGTCTAGCAGGTCTACACTGGTTAGGACTCTGGCTCTTAGAGGAACTGGTGAAATCAGGAACATAGAATTGGTCCTGACTACTTGTAGCTAATTCAGTTTCTATGTTGCCACTTTGGTGCATGGATATGGGTGATGATTGGTCATGATTGTGTGAATGCTGAGGTGACATTGCATTATGGTGTGATTCGAGTGACACTGCAATGGAGTGGTATGGGGACTCATGAGGAATATCAGAATTAGAAGGAAAGACTAGAGCATTAGGAAATCCCCCTTGTGTAGGAGGAAACTTCCCAGGACAGGATATATTATCGAAATTGAAAGACAAAATGGAAAGGGAACACATTCTCATAAAAAACTACATCTCTTGACACATGTATCTTCCTTGTGACCAAACTTAAGACTTTGTAACCTTTTGAACCAGATGGATATCCCACAAAAACATGAGGAGCGGCTTTTGGTTTAAATTTATCTTTGTTGTTTTTAAGTGTAATGCTGAAACATAAGCAACCAAAACTTCTGAAATGAGAGTAGTTAGGCTTTTTCTTGTATAATAGTTCATAAGGACACTTGTTGCTTATGGAGGATGAAGGTAATCTATTTATTAAGTATGTAGATGTGGGTATACACTCTCCCCAATATTTGAGGAGTAGTTTGGACTGGAAAAACAATGCCCTGGTTGTTTCAAGTAAATATTTATGCTTTTGTTCTACCACCCCATTTTGTTGAGGTGTGTAGGGGCAAGTCTTTTGGTAGATAATTCCTTTTGATTGGAAAAATGAAGCAACCTCAGAACTGGTGAACTCCAGTCCATTATTAGTCCTTATGGACTTGATTGAAGTTCCAAACTGATATTTTACCATAGTGAAAAAGGCCTTGATCACATATAGAGCATTACTTTTGTTGCCCAGAAGATGTGTCCAGGTAGATCTGCTATAATCATCTACAAGAGTTATAAAGTATCTGTGACTATCATGAGTAGTTACATGATAGGGGCCCCATAAATCAATGTGTAACAATTCAAAGACCTTGGTTGAGGTTGAACTTTTAAGAGGAAAGGGCAATCTTGTTTGTCTAGTCATAGGGCATATGGGACACATGAAGGGTTGTTTTGGAGCAAATTTAACTAGTATGGTTGAGATACCTCTCATCTTTACAAAAGATACATGTCCAATCGATTGTGCCACAAGGAATCAACAGTATCAACACCATTACCAAACACATTCAGAACAGAATGACCACTTCCTTTATTCAGTTCTGGACTATGTACAGTAGTTTGGGAATAAGAAGGTACTCTATTGTCACAACCCGAATTTCTCACCCTCGGGAGTCGTGATGGCGCCTACTAATGTGAGATAGGCAAGCCAATCCTTTGAACTAATTACTTCTTATCCAATTATTTCCTTTTAACAATTATAAAGCAATAATGTGTAAATATCGGAAAATTTAGAATAAGAGGAAGAAAGCAATAAAATATCTGAACATGTAACTATTACAAATGATTAAGCCTTAACCACCCAGAACTGGTGTCATAGTACCACAGACGATCTAAGACTGCTAAATACAAGGTCTAAAAATAAAAGACACATAGTTTCTGAAGCAAAGGGATGAAAAAGGAAATAAAGGATAGAGGAGACGCCACGGCCTGTGGATGCCTGCAGGTCTACCTTGGATCTCCAAGTGGACTAAAGGTAGCCACCTAAACCTATGGTCCAAAGTATACAGCACTGGGATCTGCAAAAAAGAGTGGAGAGTGTAGTATCAGCACAACCGACCCCATGTGATGGTAAGTGCCTAGCCTAACCTCAGCGAAGTAGTAATGAGGCTAGGACCAGACTACCAAATAAACCTGTGCAGTTATATAATATACAGCAGAAGGTAAAACAGAAATAAACAAGTAAAGATGGGAGGGGGAAGGCATGCTTTGGGGACTAATGGGTAAAACAAAATATTAAGAGAATTATAAAGGAACCAAAATCAAAGTACTAACAAGGATAAGGGAAACAAAGGCAAAATTCACTTTCATTTCACATCTTGTTGCAGGCATGTAACCCGCTCCCATTTCACATATCTCGTTATAGGCGTTTAACCCGCTCCCATTTTACATATCTCGTGCCAGGCATGACATCCGCTCCAATTTCAATTATCTCATGGCAGGTGTGCCACCTGCTCCCATTTTATTTATCTTGTGGCAGGCGTGCCACCCACTCCCATTTTAATTATTTCGTGGTAGGCGTGCCACCCGCTCCCATTTTATTTATTTTATAGCAGGCGTGCCACCCGCTCCCATTTCATATATCTCATGGCAGGTATGGCACCCGCTCCCATTTCATTTATCTTGTGGCAGGAATGCCACCCGATCCCAGTTACAAATCAACAACAATCATAAAGAATACCGACAAGGGAACATGAGCAATATAGCAACATCCCGGTAAGGGAACAAGAGCAATATAACAAACATCCCGTCAAGGGAACAATAATATCAAAACAAACATCCTGGCAAGGGAATAATAATGATAGTAACATGTGAGGCACAATAAACCACAACAAAGTCATAACAATTATAATTCAAGACCCACAGGCATGCTTGACACCGACGTATAAATACTCGTCACCATTCCTATCGTCGTACTTCATAATTAACACGCAGCAAATAAGACACCCTCAAGCTAAGGTTAGACTAAACACTTACCTCGATGCCACGAACACAATTCACGTCTCAATTATCGCTTTACCCCTTGATTCCACCACCAATTTGCTCGTATCTAGTCACAAGTTACTTAATTACAACAATAAACGCTAAATAAATCAACTCCAATGCATGAAAATATATTTTTCAAAGTTTTACCCAAAAAGTCAAAAATTGCCCTTGGGCCCACATGGTCAAAAACCAAGGTTCGAACCAAAACCCGATTACCCATTCCCCCACAAACCCAAATATATAATTTATTTTGAAATTGAACCTCAAATCGAGGTCCAAATCCCCAATTTTTGAAAACCTAGGTTCTGCCCAAAACACCCAATTCCCCCATGAAAATCATTGATTTTGGGTTGAAATTATGTTAAAAGATGTTAATGATTGAAGGAAACACGAGTTAAAATTGACTTACAATCGATTTGGAAGAAGAGTTATTCTTGAAAAATCGCCCTAGGAAGTTTGTGTTTTGAAAAGATGTGAAAATGGGTTAAAATTTATCTAAGTATAAAAGTTGCAGGTCTCAGAAGTGGGAATTGCGAACAGGGGTTCGCAATTACGAACCCCGACCTCTGCTAGCTTGGGAATTGCGAAAGGACTCTTGCAATTGTGAATTGGGAATTGTGAGAGGGGCGTCGCATTTATAACTACACGCTGGGAAAATGGGCATCACATTTGCGATGGGTTTCCTCGCATTTGCGAGATGGAGCTGAACTGGGCTTCCTTCGCAATTGCGATAAGCCGCTCGCATTTGCGATATCGCATTTGCAAGCCAGGCTTTGCAAATGCGAAGCCTGCAGGCCTGCTATGCACAGCTGAAAAATCTGCACTTTTCTAAGTCCAAAATATACTCCGTGGCCTATCCAAAACTCACCCGAGCCCTCGGGGCTCAAAACCAAACATACCCACAACCTCAAAAACTTTCTATGGACTTATTCGTGTAATCAAATCACCAAAATAACGTCATGAACATCGAATTAAACCTCAAGATCCATGAAATTTCTCAAAACTTCTTGAACATCAAATTTTGCATTTAAGGTCCGAATCACGTCAAACGGATTCCGTCTCTTACCAAACTTTGCCGACAACACATATAAATCATATTGGCCTATACCGGGCTCTGAAACCATAATACAAGCCCAATACCACATGTTTCACATAACATTTCGCTTTTAAAAACTTTTATATTTTTCAGAAAATAATTTCTTTCAAAAATTCATTTCTAGGGCTTGGGACCTCGGAATTCGATTTCGGACATACGCCCAAGTCCCATATTTTCATATGGACCCTCCGGGACCATCAAATCACGGGTCCGGGTCCAGGTCCGGGTTCGTTTATCCAAAATGTTTACCAAAGTCAAATTAATTTATTTTATAGTCAAAATTTATTATTTTTTTTTATAGATTTTCACATATAGGCTTCTCGGCCACGCGCTCGGACTGTGCACATAAATCGAGGTGATGCTAAAAAAGGTTTTTAAGGCTTCGAAACACAGAATTCATTTTAAAAACAAGTGATGACCTTTTGGGTCATCACATTCTCCACCTCTAAAACAACTGTTCATCCTCGAACGGACAGAAGAAGGAAGTACATGAGTCGGGGAAAAGATGGGGATAACGACTCTGCATATCGTACTCGGACTCTGAGGTCGATGCCTCAGTAGGTCTCTACTGAACAGGAACAGAAGAAAAAATCTTCGATCTCAACTGACGAACCTGCCGGTCTAGAATAGCTACCAGCTCCTCCTCATAAGACAAGTCCTTGTCCAACTAGTTAGTTCTGAAATCTAACACGTGGGATGGATCACCGTGATACTTCCGAAGCATGGACACATGAAACACTGGATGCACGGTTGATAAGCTCGGCGGCAATGCAAGTCTGTAAGCCACATCTCCCACTCAATCAAGAATCTCAAACGGGCCAATAAACCTAGGGCTAAGCTTTCCCTTCTTCCTAAATCTCATCACGCCTTTCATAGGCGACACTCGAAGCAATACCCACTCACCGACCATGAATGCCAAATCACGAACCTTGCGGTCAGCACAACTTTTTTGCCTGGACTGAGTTGTACGAAGCCTATCCTAAATAATCCTGACCTTGTCCAAGGCATACTAAACCAGATCCGTACCCAACAACCGAGCCTCTCCCGTCTCAAACCATATAATCGATGACCAACACCGCCTACCATATAAAGCCTCGTAAGTAGCCATTTGGATACTCGACTGGTAGCTGTTGCTATAGGCAAACTCTATTAAAGGCAGACACTGGTCCTACGAGCCTATAAAGTCAACGACACAAGCTTGGAGCATATCCTTCAAAATCTGAATGGTCACTAGGACTGCCCATCCGTTTGAGGATGAAACACTATGCTCAACTTGACCCGTGTGCCCAAATCTCGTTGAACTGCTCTCCAAAATGTGAGGTAAATTGCATACCTCAATCCGAAATGATAGACACGGGCACACCATAAAGGAAAACAATCTCTCGGATATAGATCTCAGATAACCTCTCGAAAGAATAGGAGACTGCCACAGGAATGAAATGTGCTGACTTGGTCAGCCTATCAACAATAACTCACACTGTATCAAACTTCCTCTAAGTCTGTGGGAGTCCAACAACGAAGTCTATAGTGATACGCTCCCACTTTCACTCAGGAATCTCAATCTTCTGGATAAACCACCAGGCTTCTAATGCTCATACTTAACCTGCTGACAATTCAAACACCGAGCCACATATGACACGATATCCTTCTTCATTCTCCGCCACCAGTAATGCTACCGCAAGTCTTGATACATCTTTACGGCGCCCGAATGAATAGAGTACCGGGTGCTATGGGCCTCCTCTAAAATCAACTCTCGAAGTCCATCTACATTAGGCACACAAACTCGACCCTACAATTTCAAAATTTCATCATCACCTAAGGTAACCTGCTTGGCACCTCCGTGCTGCGCCTTGTCTCTAAGGACACACAAATGGGGATCATCATACTGCCGATCATGGATACTCTCCAATAAAGAAGAACGAGCAACCGGGCAAGCTAATAAGCGACTGGGCTCAGAAACATCCAGCCTCACGAACTGATTGGCCAAATTTTGAACATCCAAAGCAAGCGGTCTCTCACCGATTGGTATACAGTAAGACTGCCCATATTGGATGACTTTCTACTCAAAGTATCGGCCACCACATTGGTCTTTTTTGGATGATATAAGATGGTGATATCATATTCCTTCAACAACTCCAACCACCTCCTCTGTCTCAAATTCAACTCCTTTTGCTTGAACAAATATTGCAGACTCTTGTGATCCGTGAACACCTCACATGCCATGCCATACAAATAATGCCTCCAAATATCCAACGTGTGAACAATGGTTGCTAACTCCAAATCATGAACATGATAGTTCTTCTCTTGAATCTTCAACTGCTATGAAGCATAGGCAATGACCTTGCCATTCTGCATCAATAGCGCACCAAGTCTAATACGAGATGCATCATAATAAACGGTATATGGCCTTGAACCTGTGGGCGAAACCAACACTGGTGCCGTAGTCAAAGCTGTCTTGAGCTTCTAAAAGCTCGCCTCACAGTCATCCGACCATCTAAACTGGGCACCCTTCTGGGTCAACCTGGTCATCGGGGCTACGATAGATGAAAACCCCTCTACAAACCGACGATAGTAGCCTGCCAAACCCAAGAAACTTTGAATCTCTATAGCTGATGCTGGTCTAGGACAGTTCTTGACTGCCTCAATCTTCTTCGGATCAACCTGAACACCCTCTGCTGACACAACATGACCCAGGAATATAACTGAACTCAACCAGAACTCACACTTCGAGAACTTAGCATATAACGGACTATCCTTCAAAGTCTGAAGAACCACTCTAAGATGTTGTTCATGCTCCTCCCGGCTACGGAAATATATCAAAATATCATCAATAAAGACTATTACGAACGAATCCAAGTAAGGCCTGAACACTCGGTTCATCAAATCCATAAAAGCTGCTGGGGCATTTGTCAACCAAAATGACATCACCATGAACTTATAATGCCTGTACCGAGTGAGGAAAGCTGTCTTAGTGACATCAGATGCCCTAATCCTCAACTGAGGGTAGCCATATCTCAAGTCAATCTTTGAAAATACCTTGGCACCATGAAGCTGATTAAACAAATCATTAATCCTCGGCATCGAATACTTATTCTTGATTGTAACCTTGTTCAATTACCGATAATCTATACACATCACATCGATTCGTCCTTCTTCTTAACAAACAACACCGGTGCACCCCAAGGCGACACACTGGGTCTAGTGAAACCCTTTTCAAGCAAGTCTTGCAACTGTTCCTTCAACTCTTTCAACTCATGCGGGGCCATATGATACAGAAGAATAGAAATGGGCTGAGTGCCTAGACCCAAATCAATGCAAACGTCAATATCCCTATCAGGTGGCATACCCGGCAAGTCTGAAAGGAATACCTCAGGAAACCCTCGATAATGGCCACAAAATCAATAGAAGGAACCTCAAGACTAGAATCACAATCATATGACAAATAGACCAAACACCCCTTCTCGAACATATGCTGAGCCTTCACAAAAGGGATAACACTACGGGTAGAATGACCAGGAATCTATCTCCACTCTAAATGAGGTACACCCAATAAGGCTAAGGTCGCAGTCTTGGCATGAGTGTCCAAGATAGCATGATAAGGTGATAACCAGTTCATCCCCAATATGACGTCAAAATCAACCATGTGCAGGAGAAGTAAATATACACGAGTCTCAAGACCTCCAATCACAACTATACATGAATGATGGACTCGATCTACCATAATAGAATCACCTACCGATATAGACACATAAACAGGAGCACTCAAAGAATCACTGCGCATGACGAGATACGGTGCAAAATAAGATGACACATAGGAGTACGCAGACCCTGGATCAAATAACACTGAAGCATCTTTATCACAAACCAGAACCGTACCTGTGATAACTGCATTGGAAGCCTCAGCCTCGGGCCTGGCTGGAAGAGCATAATATCGGGGCTGAGCCCCACCATCCTGAACTACATCTCTGGGATGGCCTGCTGCTGACTGGCTTCCACCTCTAGCGGCCTGAACTCTATCTCTAATACCTCTACCTCTACCTCTAGCACCTCTACCCCCACCTCTAGCCGATTAGACGGGCTGTGGAATACCTGGTACCTGAACCATGGCACGGGAACCCTGCTGTTGTGGACTACTCGGTGCTCGATGGTAATACCTAGCAATGTGCCTTGTGTCGCCATAAGTAAAACAAGCCCTCGGCTGCTGGGGCTGACGACCCTAGAAACTCTGAAGCGGCAGTGCAATGATAGAAGCTGGTGGTGTATTGTAGGACTGTTAATTAGAATACTGTACATGGGAACCACGACTATCTGAAGCTCCGTGAGAAACCTGAAGCACTGACTAAAATGGCCTGAGAGGATGGCCCCTACCATATGAATCCCTACCTCCAGACGAGGTACCACTAAAACTGCTTGAATGACGAGGCCTCTTGTCAGACCCCTGACCACCTCCCTATGATAGAACCATATCCACCCTCCTGGACACATTGGCCACGTCTTGGAAGGAAATCTCAGTCTCTATCTCACTAGCCATTTGAAGACGAATCGGCTGAATAATTCCCTCAATGAACCTCCTCACCCTCTCTCTCTCTCTCTCTCTCTCTCTCTCTCTCTCTCTCTCTCTCTCTCTCTCTCTCTCTCTCGGTGGGAAGTATGACAAGAGCATGACGAGACAAGTCGATGAATTTGGTCTCATACTGAGTAACGGTCATAGAACCCTGCCGGAGACGCTCAAACTGCCTCCGATAGGCCTCTCTCTGAGTGAGAGGGAGAAACTTCTCCAGAAATAACTGAGTAAATTGCTACCAATTCAGGTGCGCTCTGATAAAGAATACCGGGCCTCGTACGGGTTAAACTTCTTACTGAGATAGTAGATGGCTTGCTCCTTCCTCCCCGTTTCATCATGTTGCCCTAGAACACAACCGAATGCTCCATCCAAAACTGCGAGATAAAGCAATAGAGGCCTTCCTGGATCGGGTGGAACCAAGACTGGTGGTGTTGACAGGTATTCCTTGATTCTGTCAAAGGCTTTTTAACAATCGTCAGTCCATTTAGTAGAATCATCTTTCTTCAGCATTTTAAAGATGGGTTCACAAATAACTGTGGACTGAGCTATTAACCGGCTGATATAGTTGGGTCTTCCCAAGAAACTCATTACGTCCTTCTTGTTCTTTGGCGGCGGCAATTCTTGAATGGCTTTGACATTTGATGGGTCCAATTCTATTCCTCGACGACTCACGATAAAACCCAGTAATTTTCTAGGAGGAACCTCGAATGCACACTTGGAGGGATTTAGTTTCAGATTATACCTCCTCAGTCGGTTGAAGAACTTTCTCAGATCTTCCATATGATCAGTGGATTTCTTGGATTTGATGATGGCATCATCCACATATACCTCAATCTCTTTGTGTATCATGTCGTGAAAGATAGTAGTCATGGCCCTTATATAGGTGGCGCCAGCATTCTTCAACCTAAATGGCATCATTTTGTAACAATACATTCCCCACGGCATAATGAAAGCTATTTTCTCTGCATCTTCCTCATCCATCCATATCTGATGATAACCGGCAAAAAAATCAACAAAAGACTGCAACTCATGCTTGGCATAGTTGTCGATAAGAATGTGTATGTTTGGCAAGGGGAAATCATCTTTGGGACTGGCCCGGTTAAGATCCCGGTAGTCGACACAGACTCTAACCTTCCCATCCTTCTTTGGTACTGGCACGATGTTAGCTAACCATATCGGATACTCTACTACCCTGAGAACCTTGGCTTTCGCTTGCTTCGTAACCTCTTATTTGATTTTCAAACTTAAGTCGGTCTTGAATTTCCTGAGCTTCTGTTTTACCGGCGGACAGGTTGGATCTGTTGGCAGTTTGTGAGCTACAATGGACGTGTTGAGACCAGTCATATCATCATACGACCAGGCGAATATTTCCTCATATTCCTTTAAAAATTCCATATGTTCTTCCTTTTCCAATGGTGACAGGTGAACACTGATGCAAGTTTCTTTGACATTTTCCGTATCTCCCAAATTAATGATCTCAGTTTCCTCCAAGTTTGACTTAGGTCTATTATCAAAATTCTCAATCTCTTTGATGACCTCTTCTAGTATTTCATCTTTTTCTGAGTCTATGTCCTTTTGTTACGTTGTCGTTGCAAGTCACAATCGTTGGTTCATCATCAAAGTAAGTAATAGTAAGCTATATAAAAATAGAGTAAATGATAGATGAAAATAATAAGAGCGAGATATATGATAAACTGACATGCTTTGATTAAATTCATAATTTTTTGAAACATCAGAGCTCTTTTTGAAATTAAAGACAATGTGGAAAGAAAATCAACTAGTAAATATAAAATGAGATGCATGGTGCTTTTGTTTAGCCTTGCTACCCCGAAGCCTTCCGGGCCCTGACAGTCATAATTGACCAATTGCTGAGGCGGTCTCCTTGGTTTACAGCTTGTATGGAAGGGCCTTCCTCCCCTTCCTCCTCGAAAAGACCACAGTAGTCCATATCATCATCCTCTAGAAACAGATTCTTCATGGTTGCCAATGCTTCATCTTCCTCTGACCCATACATAGTATCTGCCGATTGGAAGGTTTGCTCCAGGCTAGGTACCGGAAGCTCCAATGGATAGTAGGGGCCACACCATGGTGGCGACTAGCTCTGGAATTCTTCCTAAGTATAACCGTACCCTAAGCCAAATATAGTACCATGCTTCTTTAGTTTGATGGGCTTAGTGATCCCCTGGAGGTTTTTACCGAGTCCCTTTCCAGGCTCGTACACACACCAATGCAGGATACTTTCGATCTTGTTATCCTACCACTTATCCTTATTTACAGCGTTGACCCTTTCGATGTGGTGGTATGTTTCTCTGCCTATTCTCCTCCTGCCTCCAATCATTGGGATGGTCTAGCGACTATATATGGGGTTACTACCATCGCCATGAATAATCACCTCCTGGTGATTCCATTCGAACTTTACTACCTGATGCAGTGTTGATGCTACGGCTCCAGCGGCGTGGATCCAGGGCCGTCCTAATAGCAGGTTGTAGGATGCAGGGACTTCTATCACTTGAAAGTCGATGTCAAACCATGTTGGCCCCATTTATAAGCATAGGCTGACTTCTCCGATAGTCGATCTCTGGGACCTATCGAAGGCCTTGACATTGATAGCCCCCTCTTTGATCTCGTGTAGGCTTTTTCCCAAAGTTTTGAGAGTTATCAATGGACATATATTGAGGTTGGATCCTCCATCGATTAGGACTCTAGTGATGAAATAATCCTCGTATTGAACGGTGATGTGCAGTGCCTTGTTGTGGCTCAATCCTTCTGGCGGCAGCTCATCTTCATGGAAGGTCATTTTATGGCTCTCTAGCACTTTCCCTACCATATTTTCCATTTCACCTCCAGTTATGTTGCTGGGCACATAAGCTTCGCTTAGTATCTTTATTAGGGAATTTTTGTGAGTGTCAGAGCTCTGTAGAAGAGCTAGGATAGAGATCTATGCTGATGTTTTGTTCAACTGCTCAGCGATCGAGTACTCCTTAGCTTGTATTTTCCTCCAAAGATCGTCAGGCCCAGTTTCAATAGGCCATCCCGAGGCTTGCTTATTGGACTCAGCTAAGTGTTCTGGGTGTAAACCCTCCATGTTCTGGTCATTCCTTGCGCAACAATTGTTTCTCCTGTCTTGGTCTTCCCTTTCCTCCTAGCTTCGGCAGTGTAATCCCATGGTATGGCATTTGAGTGGAATGGTGTTATGTCTGACATTGTCACAGGAATAGGTACCCTCGGTGGTAACACAGCAACTTCAAAAGGTATAGGTGCTTTTGGAACTCCAAATTCAACCTCGGTTGGCCCGGGAGCCTTTGCAGAAGGAGGCGATTCAAATTCGAGAGGTCTAAACATATTTACTTCGTCGTCCTTGGAGGGCTGATTCTGCATAAGAATTGGGTTAAGTGTAACCGATGGTTTCTTTGGTTCATCACCTTCAGCAATCAAACCTATCAACCCTTTGGGGTGACAATCATCTTCGATCTCGATCATGTGAATGTCTCCACCTTTGTGGTCAGGCAGAGGTTTGTTACGAACATTAGGAGTAGGCTCCTTTACTATGATGACCTTATTGTCGATCAGGGTTTGAATCTTGTCCTTCAATGAGTGGCACTCGTCAAGGGTGTGTCCCTTCATGCCGGAATGGTATGCATAGGTCTTATTGGGGTTGACCCACCGAGAAAGATTTTCTAGAGTTTTGGATGGGATAGGAGTGACGTAACCAGCAGCTTTAAGTCTCTCGTACAGCTGGTCAATTGGTTCGGCGATGGCTGTGTATTGTGTGGGAGGTCTGCAGTCAAAATTTGGCCTGGGTCTAGGGAAATTTTGACGGGTGGGAAGTGATTGGTAGTGAGAGGGTTAAGCATTATAAGCTTGATAAATAGGTGCTGGTTGAGAGTATCTGGGTGAGGTAGATTGATATGTGAGAGGTGGAGAGGATTGGTAAACAGGAGATGTATTTTGATTGGAGGATACGGGTGCTTGGTAATTCGGGATGGGCTGATATGTAAGTGGAGGTGATGGGTAGGTGTGGTATTTTGGTGGTGATTTGGCTCCCTGTGCGACCATTACGACACTCACATCCTTCTTCTTGGATGTGCCACTAGATTGTAAAGCCTTATTGGTGGCTTGTAATGCTTCAAGATTAGTAACCATACCATTCTTAATGCCCTCTTCGATTCTTTCTCCCAGTTTGGTGATATCGGATAACTTCTGACCCTCGATCAGGATCAACCTCTCGTAATATTGGGGATCCTGGGCCCGGACAAAGAATCTATTCATCTGTTCTTCTTCTAGGGCCGGTCTGACCTTTGCAGCTTCTGACCTCCAACGAGTAGCATACTCGCGGAATGTTTCGGTGGGCTTCTTCTTCAAATTCTGTATGTAGAATACATCCGGTGCATTCTCTGTATTGAATCAGAATGTATCCATGAAATCTGATGCCATGCCTACCCAGCTTGTCCATTTATTGGGGTCCTGGCTGATGTACCAGGATAAAGCATCTCCCTTCAGACTTCTCATGAAGAGCTTCATACGAATCTTCTCATCCTTTTCGACTCCAATCAGCTTATCGCAATATGTCCTCAGGTGGACTCTAGGATCTCTTGTTCCATCAAATATTTCGAACTTGGGAGGTTTGTACCCCTCCGGAAGTTCAACATCTGGCTGAATGCAGAGGTTTTCATAATTTAACCCCTCGATACCTTTATTATCTTCCATGCTCTGAACTTGGCTGGTTAATTTCTTGAGTTCTGCCGTTAAGTTCCTGATAAGGGAGTCTTTTTCATCAGACTCAGATGCATTTGAGATTGGGTGAGTATAATGGGGTACAATATCCACGTAAATAGGAGTGTTGTAGAGGTGGTCATTTGTGGTGTTCAGTGGATCAGGAATGAGTAGTGGCGTGTTGTTGGGAGTGTGGCATGTGTTACAGTGTTGAGCATGAGTGAGTTGTATCTATGGTTGTGGGGTGTTTTGTAGAGGTGCGGGATTCTGGGTGTTGACATCAGGAGTGGTGAGAGAAAATGACAAGTTTGCCAGATTCCGAACTTGCTCAAGTTGGGTAGCAGTTTCCTTAGCAACCGGGGTACCCTGAGAAATCTCAATCTCCTTTCTGGCGCTAGGATCTCCCATTCTACCTTTGTTCTTGTTTCGAATAGGACTCGGAGGAGGAGGAGGTAGAGGGCCCTTGGATCTTGTGGAGTGTGACGATGGTGCCAGAATGCATGAACTAACCTTTGGGCAGGGGAATAAAAAAATAAAAGAAAAACAAAAGGTAATAAGTTAATGCAGGTTATGAGGAAAAATATTGCAGTATTTAAACACATTAAGCAAAAATGTAAATCGCGTCCTAGATTTGGTGCCTCATTGTGCCCGAGGTAGGCCTAGCAACAAATAGTATTGGAGAACTTATAATGCTAAATGCCTCATTTTATTGATAAAAATAAGACGAATCCAAAACGACTCTAAATAATAAAATATCACTATTGGCCATTGGCCTTATTACATTAAAATAAAGAATAAAAGGACTCCTAACTACTTGGTCCCAGAAGGACCTTCCCCAGATTTGGCATCTTCGTCTCCCTCGAACAGCTTCACCAGCTCGCGTAGTCCTAGTAGCAAGTAAGCTCAGGCCAGATGTCCGTCTGCATTTCCTTCAGCGTTTTGACAATCTTCAATTCTCTTGATGAATTTTCCTTCCAGTTCCACTAGACCTCGCTCCAAATACCCTAGTCGCTTGTTGGCGCTGACAGCCATATCTTTCCACTCCTCGATCAACTTTTGATGGGCTTCTTGTATTTCTCGGTGCTCACTTTCACATTCTCGGATTCTCTTGCCCAGTTGATTATACTTTACCCGTGCTTCAGCATGCTCGTCAATGATTTGTGACGTCGAATGAATCCGGGTTGACCCATGCCATTGTCTTCTAACGAACCCGAATAGTGCGGCACACAACCGGCGTGATACCTGTCTGGCAGCTAGACTCTGGCTCAATAGATTCTTTCCCCAAAACGAGTTTGCAGTGCCACAGGTGCTGAGCTTGGCACCTGTGAGGTCTATCATCGTCCTGGAAATTAACCCTGAAGTGACTTATTTTGTTGACCCTTGGTATAATTTGCTTTCTTCCAGCTTGCCTCATGGCTCGGAGAGGAACGTAAGGATAAGTTCCTCTCAAACCAATTAGTATGAGAAACGGTGCGTTTCGGGATCAAACAATGAACTCATCCGTGGGGAACCATTCGACCATCCATTGCACCTGGTCTTCTTTCAGATTATCAAATAATTCTACCCATCCTCGGGCGTCCTCTGGCTGAGCGAACATTTTAGGCATATAATTCATACACCTTGGATGGTGGATGGCGATGTGATCATCCTAGTCTCTGCGTAGGATATCTTATTAGTATTCCCCTTTCTGGAGGTGTTCCATGAGCTAGAGCTGAAGTAATAAGTTGCAACCCTCAAAATGACTGCCCTGTTGCTGACAGTTGTCCAAGGCACGGTATATCTCAACAATGATCATGGGCACTATGCTGAAAGTCTGCCCGCCAATTCCTTCCATCAAAGTCTTGGTTACCATGGCCAGTCTGGTGTGGACCCTAGCCTTTTTCATAGGGAACACCATCATTCCCAAAAAGCAAAACATAAAAACGGAGGCCCTTCTATGGACATGCCCCAATGAGGTAATGGCAAACTCATCTGAATAGGTGCGGTATGACTTGCTATGACCGTACCTCTCGTACAGATAGTCGAATGGGATGTAAGAGTGTTTCAAGCATGTTAAGTCTGGGTTCTTCTTCAATCCCATCATCTTAAGGAAACCCCTTCCTTTGCGATTTTCTGGCATAAGCAAACCCGGAGTCTCCCAAGGAATACCAGCTAAACCTCCTATTTCTTTGAGCAAAGGAGTCATTTCAAGGTCCCCAAAGTAGAACACGGACTTGTCACTATCCCAGAACAATGTCGCAACCTCTATGATTCTGTTGTTAGGCTTAATTTCTAAAAGAGAAGGCAAATTCCCTAAGTACTTGCAGATGAGTGTCTGATCACTGGAATGGAGGTCTTTCCACCAATTCAGTAGCCTTGGATGAATGTTGGTTACCATGCCAAATCTGGGGACTTCGGGCCTAATTTTCTGCAAAACAAGGCATTAGGCCCTTACCCCCACCGAACTCGACTATTTAAACCAATAATTAGCATAGCAAGCATTTAGTTCTCCAAATAAATGCACAGAACATGGAGGTGTCCGTTTGGGTTTCAAGGAAACCCGGTGGACTTTGGACAAGGCTATCTTAATGAGTCATTATGTGGACAACATAACTGACTCGGCTAGGTTTGACCATGTTGTATGTATAGTTTAAATGGAGTAAGGTTTCTATTGGGGTATTAGACAGGTACCCTTGATCGGACAACTCAAGAGGGAAAGGCACGGAACTGTCGACTACACCGCTGATTGACTGGTTTTACCGCAAATATTCCTTTGCCAAATTTAGGGGGTAATAGTATTGAAAGAGCGCAACTACTCATTATAAGCGTTGCTATAGTATTTATTTGGCACGAGTGGAATATGATGTTAAAGATACAGTTTACAAGAATGAAACAAATTGACATATATATTTACGTTCATACAATAATGTTTACAATAATTGCTCAAAATTACAACAACATTGATGGGAAAAGCAGTAAATGAAAGTAATTAAAGAAAAAGAAACAAAAGAAACAAGTCAGTTTCAAATAAAGGCATTAAAAAAAGCAATAAAAGAAAACAATAAAGTCACATATAGCATGAAATGGTAAAATCCTAAAGAATCCCCAGCAGAGTCGCCATGCTATCGACGCCCACTTTTTCCCTCCCTCTTAAGAGCGAGAAATCGGGTTTACGACATTTAGAAAAGACAATTCTATTCCCGTTTGGGAATTGGGTTTTGGATTTGGAGAGTCGCCACCTAATGATTATAGTGCATTAGGACACTTTAAGGAAGAATTTGAGATGAAGAACCAGAGTTCGGGTAAGGGCTAGAAATTATCTCGAGGGGAAGGTGTTAGGCACCCCTCAAGATCCACTAGTGTGGTTCCTGACTATGCTATAATTGTGACTTTAAAGCAACCAAACATACAAGGTAATTTCACATAAAGTTGCAAATAGGTATGCATAAAGGTTATTAGACGTGTTGAAATTCGAATAGATGACTCCTTAACTATTGGCAAGAATGTCTAAATGCAGAAAGATGGGATCAAGCAATGAGTACCAATTGTCAAACAAGGAAGTGAAAGAGCGGGAAATTTTAGAAAAGGGTAGTGCAAAAAAATCATAAGGGGAAAATAATTAAACAAGAATGCAGAATCTGAAAATTGACAATCTGAAAAATAATTATGTAAGGGAAAAGGGGTCCTAGGCTTGTAAAATACATGGATCATCCACTCAACACCGGTACCCAATTGTACGCATAGTGTTATTGTGTGATCATCATCTCCATGTCTACCCTTTCCCACCCCGTTAAGGTATTAAAGCGCGAAATAGTATCGTTACTTATTGCATGCTATTACCCGTCCCAATCCTATCAGTCCCGGAGGCAAATGGACTACTAATCCTAAAGGGAGAGGGGTTTAGGGCTTTTAGGAGTTTTCAAAGGATAAAATACTAAGGCGTCGATCAAAGCACATAATACAAATAAAGGGGGAACAAATAAGCAAATAGGGCTCAAATAAGCCTCCATAAATCAGATAAAAGTCATAGAGTTTAGCATGTCTTACACGTACTGATTTGGTTAAATAAAGCGACGAGCGGACTGGTTCAACGCATATTTTTAGACGGAAAGTCTACATTAGGCTCGCTCGAATGCAATTGACTAAATCGATCTGATTGATTAATTAATTCTTTTGTCTAAGTGTTGAATGAAACTAGGCATGATATCTACTGATTTTAGAAAAGATGCAAACTGATTATAGAAAAAGGTTACCAGTTTTAACAGAATAATACAAGTTCCGCAGTTGATATTGCTTTTAACAAATGAGACAATTCAGATTCGAGATTTCCTATAGGCATGCTTTCTATATGTTTACTGGTTTTGACACCTTTTCAGACGTTGACAGAAGTCCTATGAACATGGTATCTATATGCAACTTTTATTGTTAATCCTACAAACTGTTTGCCTGATGCCGTTTATATATGCAGAAATGCAGGAGTCTATAGGCAGTATTTCTATATGTGAATTTGCAGGACAATTAGAAGTTAATCCTATAGGAAGGATATCTATGTGTGAAGTTGCAGAAATTAGAAATTAAACCTATAGGCAAGATATCTATGTGTGAAGTTGCAGAAATCAGAAGTTAACCCTATAGGCAGGATATCTATGTGTGAATTTGCATAAATCAAGTATCGAATCCTATAGACATGTTTTCTACGCATGGAGTTGCAAAAATCATAAATAAATCCCTATAGGCATGATTTCTACCCTTAGTGCATAAAAAATAAACCCCCTCCCTTTTTTTTTACTAAATCCCCAAGTTTATACAAATTATTATAGCCCAATAAAACTGGAATTACAAAGTACATCAAGAATCATCAGCTGCATCCAAAGAGCCTAATTCAGACTTAATGTCTAATAATATGAGATTGAGCCAACTCCGAGATCCAGATTTTCCAAGCCTTCTCTCATCAATGGTGTTTAAGAGATCCAAGGGATTTCAGGAACCCCAAGCAGTGCATACACCCAAGATGTTAATCAGAAAATTGAGTTGTGCGGTGTGGAAGGGCCAACCCTTATGTGTCCAAGTTCAGAGGGAGCTCAAGGGTCCCAAGGTAAGGCTCACACAAGAGAGGCAGAACCTAAGTTCTAAGAGTGAGTGCAAGTGCAATAAAAAAAAGGGGGTAGGGAATACCCAGGCAGGCTGGTGGTCATGCCCAACCATAAAGTAGACTGGCACACCCCTGACCAAACCTGTTGGCCAAACATTTAGAGAGTAAATACCTACTGGAGGTCAAGCTATGACCTGAGTAGTAACTAGAATACTATCAGGCCAAAACTGTTACTCAGCATAAACAATAAGGGAATAGGGATGGGAAAATGACAAAGCTTAGGTCCCAAAGGGTCCAGTTCATATCCATGGACAATTACTTCAAATATTGCCATGTTTCTGAACCATAACTTAAAGCACATAGGGGGATACAGGGGTTTGGGATTCATAAGGTACTAAATAAATAACAAGTGACTGACAGAATGCACACATAGATAAACATTAACTTACAAAGTAAAGAGAACATATTACAGCATGCTTAGTAACATATCTCGACTGTAGAAACATGGGCAGAAGTAGACAGGAATGACAAACTGGAGCAATTAAAAAAAATAAATTGTTGTTGAGGCTTGTAAATTAACTAAGACATACCAGTAGAGAAGCAAAGTGCAGAAAAGGCAAAGCAAACACAAGTCCGCAATCTAGCCTTGGCTTTCAGCCGGCCAGACAAAGCAACAACACAAGTAGTAGTAAAAAAAGAGAGAGTTTTAAGAGTAAGTGTGTAATTTTTTTGAACTCAAGTTGTTCCTGTGTTTTAAAGAAAAAAGGGTAGGGTATTTATATTTTTTGAAAACGAGTGAAAATTAAGGTAATAAGTAAAGTTTTAACACAAACATGGAAACAATCACAAGTCAGAACCAATTAACACAAGACTTCCCTTTAATCACGAGATTTTTCTCAATGGACACTAACAGGATTAATATAAGGAAAGAAAATCAATTTGTAAGCGGAATGATTGTTGCCATAAAAGGAGCAGTAAAATCATACAGTAGGTGTTTATGTCTAAGTACATGAATTTACTTATTTTTGGAAAGGATCTGGTAAGGCCAAACAAAGAGAGAGAATCAATTACCCCTTAACGGGCGAGTAAAATCAGAATTTCACAAAGGAAAAGATTTGAAAATCAATCACGAGTTTGAAAATCAATCACAGAAGGGACTCAGTATATAAATGAAGTGCGCAAGTAATAAACATGCGAGGCCAAGTTATGGCAAAAGAACAGCATATAGTAGTAACTAAAAAGAAGACATTCGAAGGATGATAGTCAGGTTTCAGTGTTTAACAATAGAGAAGAAGATCAAAAGCATGCAAAAAGTCGAGTGAAAACCATAGTTGACTTTGACAGGTATCAAGAACTCACAAGTAATCACATAAAGGAAACGAGATGCTGAAATGAAGGAGCAATTTCGAACAGGCGAGTTGCACAAACAAACTCAAGAACTCGAATAGACCCCAAAGGACTAGGGTTTTTGAAATCAGTAGAATTTAGAGGCGATAAACAAATGAAATAAATAAACAGTCTCAGAGTCTTAAATAAACCACAAAATTAGGGTTTTCAACACTAAATAGATGCAAACAAAGTAAATCAAACAGATAGACTTAGAAACTCAAACAAATTTCCAAAAATCAGGTTTTCAACACCAATCAAACTTAGAGATGATAAACAAATGAATCGAACAAAATATTTAACAAACAGACTCAGAAACCCTAGTTTGAAATCAAAAGATTTTAAAAAGGAAAATTGGGGAAAACATTTAAAATATCACTAGCACGGATCGAGCACAGATCCAAACAAATAAATGAAAAAGAACCTCGAATAGTCTAGGGTTTCTGAGAACCCTAGAAACGAGAAAGGCTTGGAAGAAACAGGATCAAATTTGGAGTTGATAAGGTCGGAACCATGCTTAGGAAGCTAAGACACGCCGGGGATGGCCGGAGACCTCAAATCGACGAAGGTCTGAGCGAAGGCACTCGAAGTCTGGCCTCGAATCTTCAGGTATCAAGCATGTGAAAGCAGTAGAAGGTGAGTATAGGTCGTCCATGGCTCGAGCAGCCATGAACTCCGGTGGATTTAGAGTTGAAAATGGCAGAGAGCGACTAGGGTTTTGAGAGAGTTCGAGAGCGTTTGAGAGAAGAGGGAATTAGAGGCAGCGTTTCTAAAGGAATGGGGTAGGGTTTAGGGGTCGTTTGGAATTAAAAAAGAAAGAAGTGATCTGGGCCGTTGATAAAAAATGATCAATGGCTCAGATTTTAAAAGAAAATGGGTGGGTTTGGGTGATTGGATCAGGAGTCGGGTCCAAATGGAAATGGGTCGCGTAATTGGGTTTGAATTGTGGCGCCAATTTGGGCTGTATTTGAAATGAAATTGAGGCTAGATTTTAAATAGCCAATTTTTCCTTTTTATTTTTTAAAAAGGTAATAATGGTTTTTCAAAATACTGAGTAAACAAATATTACATAAATATTAACTTAAAAATACTTGAACTAATTTTGTAATTATAAAATGCTATTAATCACAAAATAGGCTATAATTGCAATTATATGCAATTTAGCTTTAAAAATACCAAATAAATTCGTAAAAACATGCAAAAATCACCTTAATTACATTTTGGTATAAATATGAGAATAAAGTAAGTTATTCACCAAAAATGATAATTTTGGAAATAATTATTGAATTTTGTTGTATTAAAATAGGCAATAAATTGGTTTAAAAATCACAAAAAATGCCAAAACTCTTGGGTGTACTTATATATGCACAAATATGCTATTTTGAAGGTATTTTGGTTATAAAAATACTTAGGAAAAAATTGGGTATCAATAGAGGTATGCTCAAATTTACATTTGGGAGATATTTCGGTAGCACGGTGTGCCTGTTTCCATTATATCAGACAGGGGCCCTCTGTTCACTTTCTATTTTTGGAGAGCCATTCAAAGTGAGTTGGGGACTCGTGTAGAGCATAGCACAGCATTCCATCCTCAGACCGACGGGTAGACGGAGCGGACAATTCAGATTTTAAAGGATATGCTTAGAGCATGTGTGATTGACTTTGGAGGGCAGTGGGATCAGTTCTTGCCCTTGGCGGAGTTGGCATATAACAAAAGCTATCAATCCAGCATTGAGATGGATCCATACAAGGCTCTATATGGTCGTCACTATCGTTCTTCTATCGGATGGTTCGAGCCCGGTGAGGCTAAGTTGTATGGTACAGACTTGGTACAGGATGCCTTGAATAAGGTGAAGTTGATTCAGGAGAGGTTTCGCACAAATCAGTCCAGATAGAAGAGTTACACGGATCAGAAGGCGCATGATGTATCATTTATAGTTGGCAAGAAGGTTCTCTTGAAAGTCTCGCCCATGAAGGGCATTATGAGGTTCGGAAAGAAGGGCAAGTTGAGCCCAAGGTTTATTGGCCCCTTTGAGGTGTTGAGGAGAGTTAGGGAGGTTGCCTTTGAGCTTGTGTAACCACCCCCCCAAGATTATAGGGAGTTCACCCATTTTTTCATGTGTTGATTCTCCGAAAGTATCACACCGACTTTTCCCATGTGTTAGACTTTAGTATTATTCAGTTGGATGAGATCTTGGGTTATGAGGAGGAGCCAGTTGCCATTGTTGACAGGCAGGATCGCCAATTGAGATCCAAGACAATTTTGGCAATAAAGGTCCAATGGAGGGGCCAACCAATCAAGGAGGCAACCTGGGAGTCCGAGAAAGACATGCGGAGCAGATATCCCTATTTATTCAACAACTCAGGTATTTTCCTAAGTCCGTTCGAGGATGAACGTTTGATTAAGAGGTGGAGAATGTAACGACCCGCATGGTCGTTTTGCCTTTTAGAACCCCGTTCCCTTAAATAAAATTTTTTGCTCTTGCTTTAGCTAATTTATGAATTATGGGGATGGTTGGTTTGGGATTTGAAAGAGTTTTGGGTAAAATATGCCCATTTGATTCCTTAGGATTTTTCTAAAAGACTAAGTTTGACTTTGGTCAATATTTTGAGCAAACAGACCCGAATTCGTGGTTTGATGGTCACGGAGGGTCCGTAGGAAAATATGGGACCTGGGCGTATGCCCGAAATCAGATTCCAGGTTCCTAGCCTGAGTAATGAATTTTTATTAGAAATTGTTAATCTAAAGTTTTAAGGATTTAAATAAAACTAAGTAATCATTGATTTCCTAGGTATCGGGCTCCTATTTTGGTTCCGAAGCCCAGTAAAGGTCTGAAATATCAATTAAGACTTGCCTGTAAAATTTGGTGTCAATCCGAATAGTTCTAGGGTATTTTGGCCCGTTGGAGGAAAATTAAGAACTTGAAGTTCATAAGTTTGATTCATTTGATTGTAGGGGATGATTTCTAGATTTAGCGTTGTTTCGGGTGTTCCGAAGGTTCGAGTAGGTACGTCTCGTGATTCCGAACTTATCGGTATGTTCAGGTGGGGCCCGGGAGCCCCGAGCGTCAATCGGATAAGGCTCGAGTGAAGTGGGAATTTTGGGAAAGGCCTAAAGAACTGTTGCTTTTGTTATAACCGCATCTGCGGTTCTAGGACCTCAGATGCGATTTTTTGATCGCAGAAGCGGCCAGGGAGGCCAAGCCAGGAACCGCAGATACGGCTCCCAAGCCACAGAAGTGGCTCCACAAATGCGGTCCCAGCCTTCCCTCCCCTTTTCGCAGATGCGATTGCATTCTCGCAAATACGGGATCGCAGATGCGATCCCATGGCCGCAGATGCAGAAATTGCTGGGCAGTGAGCTTCATTTAATACGGGTTCTAAGTAGAGGTATTAAACGGGCCGGGTCAGCCCGGTTCCAGACCGACCCAGACCGGTAGAACCCGAAACCGGCCCGGACCGGCCTAGACCGGTAGAACCCGGAACCAGCCCGGACCGGTAAGGGGGGGATGGGCTGGGCTGGGTTTAGACGGTTTAAATTTTTGAAATGGGTTACCCAGCCCGGTAAAACCAATTATATGAATAGTGCCATTAAACCGGTTAATCGACCCGGCCCGGAACGTGAATATACTGTGCATATACCATGAATATATCATAAATATACCATGAATATACTTTAAATATACTATGAATATAGCATGAATATACCAATTATTGTATACTAATTAACATAATTTAAAATTATTGGAATTCAACATATAGTGTATATATTTCGGGTATAAAACTATAAATGCTCAAATCATAGAATATGATGGTAACGTATTATTTTTAAAATATGCTATATATGTGTTATTTTAAGATTTTAAGATAATTTGTATTATTTTAAAATTATTAGACGTATTTATGCTTAATGTTTTAGTTTGTTAGATTCATTTGAAGTATTATTAATTTATTATGGATGAAAATTCAGTTTTACTATTTTTTTTGTTAATTTAATTTTTAAATGCAAACTTTAATTTTGAATTTTGAAATAAATGTAGTACTTGTAATTTATAAGTGCAATTTTTTCCAACTTACTTGTATTCTTTAAATTAATACAAAGTATTAATATAACTTACAATAGTTATATAAAATTCCAAAATAAAAAAAATTAAAAATACACTAAACCCGGCCCGGACCCCTCAACCCGTAACCCTTATGGTTTAATTTTTACCCGGATTAACCCGAACCCGCTAAACCCGTTAAAACCCAACCCGTAATCGGCCCGGAAACGGACCCATACGGGTCAAAAAAATACAAGCCCGGCCCGGCCCACCCGTTAGACACCTTTATTTCTAAGTCATTTAATCACATTTTCCACTCCTCCTTTGGGCGATTTGGGAGCATTTGAGAGAAGGTCTTCATTTAGCATTGTGAGTTAAGCTTATTCTACCCATCCTTAGTTTAATACTTGCATATTAGGTAGATTAAACACTAGAAATTAGGAAAAATCAAGGGGTTAGAGCAAAACCTAGGGTTTTGGTAAAACTTGAATTTAACCACGAAATTTGTTAAGGAATTAATTAGAAATCATATATTATCAATCTTTAGGTTGTAGAGAACAGCTTCCTTCGAAAAATTTCAGAATTCGGGCACGTGGGCCCGGGGTCGGATTTTAGGAAAACTTGTGTTAATGGTTGAAAATTTTCTTAAATAGCTAGAATTCAATCATGTGAGTCTATATTGACTAGTTCTCACTTTGTTTAACTAGTCTGGGATTGTTCGGCACCGAATTGGGGGCTTGGACTCGTGTTCGGTATTGGAAGTGCATTTTGGAGCGAGGTGAGTCTCCTTTCTAACCTTGTAAGAGGGAATTGTCACCATAGGTGTAACGAACCGACCGGTCATTTTGAGCTTTTGCACTTTGATCGCTAGTTCTCAGGCATGACTTGCCCTTACACGTGTTATGACTGATGTAGAACGTTGGTTTTGATTTTCACGAAAATCGATATGAATTTGAAAGAACATTCTCAATTGAAAGCTTTGAATTTGAAAGGTTTGACCAAGAGTTAACTTATTTGTATATGATCTCGGATCTAAATTTTTATGATTTGGTAAACTTTGTTAGGTGATTTATGACTTAGGAGCGTGATCGGAATTGGTTTTGGAGGTTCGATGTAGAATTTGGCTCGAATTGATGAAGTTAGTATTTTGGAAAATTCCAGTTGATAGGTGAGATTTTGATTCGAGGGTCAGAATGGAATTTCGAGAGTTGTTGTAACTTCGTTGTGTCATTTGGGGCGTGTGTGAAAAATTTTAGGTTATGCGGACGTTGCTTGGTCGGGGTTTTGATCGAAAGTGTATATCGAAAGTTTTTAGAAAACTTAGGCTTGAATTCGATGTGAATTGATGGATTGTTGTTGTTTGAGGTGTTTTGATGATTGGAACAAGTTTGGATGTGGTTTTAGGATGTGTTGGTGCTTTTGGTTGAGGTCCCGGGGGCCTCGGGGTGATTTCGGATGGCTAACGGGAAGAATTTGGACTTATGAAATTTCACAAAAATCTCCTGCTTATGGTGTTTTCGCACCTGCGGCTTGGTAACCGCAGGTGCAGTTCCGCACGTGCGAGGGAGGAGACCGCATATGCGAGAGATAGTTTGAGGGGCAGTTTCCGCAGAAGCGATCAAGGAAGCCGAAGATGCGGAAGGGTTGTCGCAGAAGTGACTTCTGTATTTTTAGTGAATTCCACAGAAGCGGACTTGTGACCATAAATGCGATACCGCAGAAGCGGTGGAGGGGTCGCAGATGCGAAAACCCCTGGGCAGACTGTATATAAATCCTTTCTTCGCGATTTTTCAAGGCTTTAACCATTTTAACTTCGGATTGAGAGCTTTTGGTCGATTTTGAAGGGAGATTTCAAGAGAACTTCGATAAGGTAAGGATTTTGGACCTAAAATACACTTCTATGGTAATATTTCATGGATTGTGACTGAAATTTAAGGAATATAAGGACTAAAAAATGGAAGAATTAGGGCTTGGAAGTTTGGATTTTTTTTGGATTTGAGGGGCCATTTGGGCTTCGATTTTGGTGTTCTTTATATGCATAGGCTCGTGAAGTGATAAGAAATTCGTTGATGTAAAAAATTTTGAGTTTTGAGAAGTGGTCCCGGGGCTCGAGTTTTGCTAATTTCGGGATTTGTGCATGTTGTTGATTGTTTTCGCTTGGGCTTTGTTCCCTTAGCATATCGTGACATATTTTGCTCTGTTTTTGCATAGATTCGACGCGCGTGGAGGCCGATTCGAGAGGCAAGAGCATCGCGAGCTAGATGTTTAGCCAGTTCGAGGTGAGTAATGATTCTAAATGATATTCTGAGTGTTTGAAACCCCAGATTGCACATCGTAGTGCTATATTGAGGTGACTTGCACGTCGGATAGAGAGCGTGGGGTAGAGCACCGCTGGGGATTGTGACTTGGTCCGTCCCGATTGATGATTTTACTGTATAATTGACTGAAACTTATTTGTTATCATCATGACTTGGGCTGATTGCCATATTTGGGCTTCGTGCCAGCTATTTGAACCCCTTCGGGGATGGTTGTTGATATTTCCTCACTGTTTTGATTTTGTACTTGAACTCAGTCATGTATTTTCCACTATCTATTTTCAAAACTCAGCCAAGTTTACTTTCTTTGACACATGAAATGATATTTTCAATAATATTTTGGGCTGAGCATCACATTTATTGTTTCCCGAATGGCTTATGTGATTTTTGTTGACTGAGTAAGGCCGAGGGCCTGTATTGTCAGGATACTTTTAGATCGGGCTGCATGCCGTAGCAGTGTTATACTGGTACTGGTATGAGGCTGAAGGCCTAGATTTGATACCATGAGATGGCTTGATATTGAGCTTGGGCCATAAGGGGCCCCTCCCAGAGTCTGCACACCCTCAGTGAGCACCGTTGATGATAAATGAAGCGGGCTGCATGCCGCAGCGATATATGGATCGGGTTACACGCCGAAACAGTATTGGTACTGTTTTATGTATTTACTTTATTTTATTTGTCTGCCATTATCTGTTATCTGTGTTATTTCATGTGACATCTTCCTGATTGCCTGTTATTAGTTGACAATTTAGTGTTGTGCCCGAGGGACAGATTTTTGTGCTTATATACACTATTGTATAGTATTCATTTGCGTAACAGTTGGAAAAGCCTTTTTTTAAAGGAGGTTTAAACTGAGCTAAGATGATTTTCTAAAGATTTCACAGTTTTACTGCTTCTCTCAAAGGACTTTACACTGCTCTATACAGCATGATGGCGTGTCTTACGTGATTTCTTATTACTCAGTTGTTATTTACCTTTATTACTCACTGAGTTGGAGTACTCACTTTACTCCCTGCATCTCGTGTGTAGATGCATGTATATATCCACCCAGTAGCGGGTTTTGACTAAAGGTGTCTAACGGGTGGGTCGGGCCGGGCCGGGCCTGTATTTTTTTTACCCGTACGGGTCCGGTTCTGGGCCGGTTACGTCTTGGGTTTTAACGGGTTTAACGGGTTTGGATTAAATCGGGTAAAAATTGAACCATAAGGGCTATGGGTCGGGTCGGGTCGGGCCGGGCCGGGCCGGGCTTAGTGTATTTTTTAAATTTTTTTTTGGAATTTTATATAACTATTGTAAGTTATATTAATACTTTGTATTAATTTAAAGAATACAAGGAAGTTGGGAAAAAATTGCACTTATAAATTGCAAGTACTACATTTATTTCAAAATTTAAAATTAAAGTTTGCATTTAAAAATTAAATTAACAAAAAAATAGTAAAACTAAATTTTCATCCATAATAAATTAATAATACTTCAAATACGTCTAATAATTTTAAAATAATACAAATTATCTTAAAATCTTATAATAACACATATAGAGCATATTTTAAAAATAATACGTTACCATCATATTCTATGATTTGAGCATTTATAGTTTTATACCCTAAATATATACACATATTGAATTCCAACAATTTTAAATTATGTTAATTAGTATACAATAATTGGTATATTCATGATATATTCATAATATATTTATAGTATATTCATGGTATATGTATGGTATATTTACGGTATATGCACGGTATATTCATGTTATATTCATGTTTCGGGCCGGACCGGTTAACTGGTTTAATGGCACTGTTCATCTAACGAGTTTTACCAGGCCGGGTAAACCGTTTCAAAAATTTAAACCGTCCAAACCCAGCCTAGCCCCCTACCCAGCCCAGCCCATCCCCCTTACCGGTCTGGGCCAGTTTCGGGTTCTACCGGTCTGGGCCGGTTTGGAACTGGGCTGACCCGACCCGTTTAACACCTCTAGTTATGACTGATCGGAGGCAGAGTTTTAGGAGTTTTGCGGGGTGACTGCTAGCGTTCGCAGCACCGCTTCTCTCCCTTTTGTTCATTATTTCGGTTTCGTGTATTTTTAGACCCTGTAGTTGCATTTACACTCTAATAGATGCTCGTGACATCCTGGTTTGGGCTGTTTTTGGGTTTTATTCCGCACTTACTAAAGAAATCTTTTGATAGACTATGGTTGTTTAATTATGCTAAAACTGCTTATTAATGTTAACTTTTTCTATAAAAAAGGTGAATTGGGTTGGTTGGCTGGTCTTGTCTTCACGAGAGGCGCCATCACGACTGGATCGGGGTTTGGGTCGTGACAAGTTGGTATCAGAGCCTAGGTTACTAGGTCTCACGAGTCATAAGTAGGTTTAGTGGAGTCTCGCGGATCGGTATGGAGTCGTCTGTATTTATCCTCAAGAGGCTGCAAAACCTTTAGGAAAACTTCACATTCTTGAAAATTCTTATCGTGCGTCCTTGATTCAGTTTGAAAAGTAATTCTTTGAAACCCTTCCACGTGTTTGTATGCGCGTATGAGCGCTCAGTATCAGATGTGCCTTGATGGCTTGTGATTTCTCAATCGAGGGGCAAGATGTGATCTCTATGAGCTGATGTTGGGCTAGTCTGAAAGACTTGAGGCCAGATGTTTGCCGATGGCTTGAGCACCGAGGTGCTGATTGTGTGAGCAAGTATTTTGAACTTATATGTTCAGTATTATCCCTATTAGTAGGAATGACAGTTGTATAGCTATGTGATGAGTATATTAGTACTGCGAGATGTATTTATATGACTTGATAGTGATGAGGAAGTCTGCTATTTGATTTCTATTGTGCTTTGATGTGTAGCCCGAGTTATGGGCACGTGAAGAATTTTTTCGTGTCTCCTAGTTGGTGAGTGAAGTCTATTTCATGTTGCGGTATGAGTTCAGACCCAGGAAGACTAAATGACTGTGTAGTGTGTATGACGATGGAAGCTATGCAGAAAGGTTAGATTGAGGCGAAGCAGGTGGTGTGATCCTTATGTGTATGTTTGAAGATCTCATGCGTAAGTGAAAAGTACGTGTTGAAATTTGAAATTTTGGGTCACTTAAGAGAGTGGGTTTAACTGTTGCGGGGATGAATGCGAGATTTGCATAAGATTTACAATACTAGATGATTTGTGTTTTCACAAGCTTACAAACGATTTGAGTTTAATCTCACTATGGTATTGTGGCATCAATAGAGTAAAAGTGTTATGAGGCATTGAGTGTATCTTGATCTATGGCTTTGAGCCAAGTGGGGGAGTCTGCTATGAGCAATTGATTCCACGGTCAGGTGCTATGTTGGTTCCAGTTTGAGGTGTGCGAGTGAATTAGCTATGGTTCAAGTAAAGGAAAATTTTTGCAAGGTTATATTATGCTTTATAGGGTATGAGAATCACAGAATGTCTGGATTTGTTGTTGGTAAAGAATGCTCTGTGCATATAGTAGGAAGTTGCTTGGTTGTATTGGGATGAGGATTTCATTCTACAGTATCAGAGTGCCAATGAGGCATGGGCGGTTCTATTCATTGGGTTAGGTAAATTGCAGCTTGAATAAGAGATAATGACTTGCAAGAATAGTTCTAATGTGTTCAAGAGTCTGTATACATCAATTGAGTGCTCTAGAGTTGTATATGTGGTTAGAAACTGTTGGTTGCGTTGGAAGAGGTCAAGACTTGTAGTATTTCAATGTGGATTATGGGATCCTATGTATCAGTATCAGGAAAGTAAAAGGCAATGCATTTAGATTCGCAGTAAGTTCTTCAGATTAAAGTATTCGGGAATGTGGTGTTTTTGGGAATATTTAGGAGAGTATTCAGCGGCTTGTGGGTATTAGACAGTGTGGTCTTATGCTTGGGTCTCGTGTGGTGAGCCTGGGTCGAGGAATTGTGGTGTTTCAGCAAGAGGGAATATCAAGTTGGAAATGAAGCAGAAAGAAATTTAGATAGATGGAATAGCTTGATAGTAGACCGAATCAGTATGGTAAGGATATAATTAATTCCTTGCGGGTGTTCGAGGTGATGAGTTCTTACAGGTATTTTGCAACAATGCTCTTGGGTTTTGATGGCTTGCTTAGCTTGGTCTAGTTAGAAGGATTCAGTTTTGGCAGTTGAACTTGTGCAAATGGAATTGGGAGAGTTCTTATTGATATCTACCGTGGTTGGAGAGGTGAAATTTCTACGAGTGTGAGAAGCATGGGATGTATAGTCATTTTTCTTCTAGATTAGACCAATGGAAAGTTCTTGATTAGTTGAGTACACGGATTACTGTGGCTCGGAAGGGAGATGAAGTTCTCATGTTATGCTATGATGGTATGGTATATGTGGTATGTTGTGAAGGATCGTGACTTGCGTGTGTAAGGTTACAGTTTAGTTCTGAAAGGAAGTTCATAAAACTCGTTGGCAGCAGGTAGCTTCAGATAACTAAGGAAATGGTAGTTCTAATTGGAAGTTGATGGCACTTCAGTAGTATTGTGGCACTTTCTTGTTAGATCGACTGATGATAGACGGGTATTATAGGTGTGGCACATCATAGTGTTATGGGGTAGATCACCGGTTGGGATTGTGACTTGGTCCGTCCCGATTGATGATTTTAATTTATAATTGACTGAAACTTATTTGTTATCATCATGACTTGGGCCGATTGCCATATTTGGGCTTCGTGCCAGCTATTTGAACCCCTTCAGGGATGGTTGTTGATATTTCCTCAGTGTTTTGATTTTATACTTGAACTCAGTCATGTATTTTCCACTAATTTTTTTCAAAACTCAGCCAAATTTACTTTCTTTAACACTTAAAATGATATTTCCAATAATATTTTGGGCTGAGCATCACGTTTATTGTTGCCCGAGTGGCTTATGCGATTTTTGTTGACTGAGTAAGGCCGAGGGCCTATATTGTGAGGATACTTTTGGATCGGGCTGCACACCGCAGTAATATATATATAGATCGGGCTGCACGCCGCAGTAGTGTTATACTGATACTGGTATAAGGCCGAGGGCCTAGATTTGATACCACGAGATGGCTTGATATTGCGCTTAGGCCGTAAGGGGCCCCTCCCAGAGTCTGCACATCCCCAGTGAGCGCCATCGATGATAAATGGATGGGGCTGCACGCCGCAGCGATATATAGATCGGGTTGCACGCCGCAGCGGTACTGGTACTATTTTATGTGTTTACATTATTTTATTTGTCCGTCATTATCTGTTATCTATGTTATTTCATGTGACATCTACCTGATTGCCTGTCATTAGCTGACAATTGAGTGTTGTGCCCGAGGGGCGGATTTCTGTGCTTATATGCGCTATTGTATAGTATTTATTTGCGTAACAGTTGGAAAAGCCATTTTGTTTAAAGAAGGTTTAAACTGAGCTAAGATGTTTTTCTAAAGATTTCACTGTTTCACTGCTTCTCTCAATGGACTTTACACTGCTCTATACAGCTTGATGGCTTGTCTTACGTGATTTCTCACTGCTCAGTTGTTATTCACCTTTATTACTCACTGAGTTGAGTACTCACTTTACTCCCTGCACCTCGTGTGCAGATGCAGGTATTTATCCACCTGGTAGCGGGTTTTGACTGATCGAAGGTAGAGTTTTAGGAGTTTCGCGGGGTAACTGCTAGCGTTCACAGCACTACTTCTCTCCCTTTTGTTCATTATTTCAGTTTCGTGTATTTTTAGACCTTGTAGTTTCATTTACACTCTAATAGATGCTCGTGATTGTGATACCCCGGTTTGGGCTGTGTTTGGGTTTTATTCCGCAATTATTAAAGAAATCTTTTGATAGACTGTGGTTGTTTAATTATGCTAAAACTGCTTATTAATGTTAACCTTTTTATATAAAAAGGCGAATTGGGTTGGTTGGCTAGCCTTGTCTTCACGAGAGGTGCCATCACGATCGGATCGGGTTTGGGTCGTGACAATAGGTATTAGAATTGAATTATTTGTCATTATATTCGGGGGATACATACATACTAGGTGACGAGAGTCCGTACGTAGTAATTATTATATTAATTTCGGGTAGTCTAGGACCCATAAGCATGCTCTACGTGATATTCTAGTACATGTTGATTAATTCGAATTCGTATGAACTATTTTGAGTAGGAAGAATGAGACTAGAGAACAAACCTTATCCTGTTTGGTCTTTTAAAGGAGAATATTTGGCATTCCTGTGTATGGCTATATATATATATATATATATTGTTATTGTTATTGTTATTGTTACTTGTTAATGAGCTTATTTCTATTTGACCGCGTCGCACGGGTGATTCGCGAGCAGGGTAATAGATGCATCAATGGTTCGAACCGTTCGACCCTCGACAGTGCACAGTTTATTTTATGTTGGATCGGGTCGTACGTCCCACGGTGATTATTTGCCTATGATTTGCTTAGGAATTCTCCAAGGACTGAGTTACATATCTTCTTAGACTATAGACAAGCATCCATGTTAGTATTTGGATAAGAACTGTTACTCCATGATTATTAAATATTAATAACTTGTGATATCCATGCTTATTTTAAACTCTTCTCACATTATTTCACCCTAGTAAGTAACAAGTCGACCTCTCGTCTCTACTTCTTCGAGATTAGATGGGATACTTACTGGGTACATATTGTTTATGTACTCATACTACACTTCTGCACTTAATTGTACAGGGTCTGTGGTAGTTACATCTGGCTATCAGTCGGGTGTGCATCACTGAGCAGATTCGGGACTCCTATGGTGAATTGCTTCCCTTCCGTGCCGTTTAGTAGCTTGAAGGAGTTTTCTTATATATTTATGCTGTCTATTTTGTTTCAGACAGTAGGATAGTATATTTTATTGTGTATTCTACTAGTTGCACACTACTTGTGACGCCAGGTCTTGGCACACACGTTAGTAGACTTTAGTATTTTGGGGTTGTATGATTATTATGATTTTATCCACCGTTTCTAATTTATTTCCAACTTAAAGAATTATTTCAACTATTTTTTTTGGGGCTAAAGTGATCGAAAGTTTAGTTAGTAACTTCCGCGTTGGCTTGCACAGAAATGGATGTTGGGCGCCATCATGACCTGTTATGAAATTGGATCGTGACATGATCTTTCTTCGTTTATTGTTCTTGACCCACCTGAAAAAGGTCCATTTTTGGGGTTTTCTTATTTTAGGTCTGTCTTTTTGCGGTGTTATTTTTATTCTTTTTAATTGTTCTATTAAATCGTCTACTTTTAGAATTTTTACTTTAGTCTTTACCTCTTTTTCTTTAATAATTTTATCTAGTTTTCTATTAATTTCTAAAAGTAATACTATTAAGAGGGTTTGGTTCGATAGCTCCTAGAGAAAAAATAAATAAACAATAATATAATGCTAAAAGTAATAAATTGATTGAGTATTCTACAATAAATAACTTAACAATTTGAATACTGTGTATCCCTTAATATAGAAATGTATTATGTATAGTTCATGTTGTATAGCTTTAAAATAACATGGAGAGAATTGTAATTATGTTATTTTGTTCATAACTCTTGTGAAGATATGCAATACCATAATAAATTCTTATAACCAAAAATAAATTAATAATCAATATGGTTTGTTTAAACTACATAATAATATTGCACGTTTTGTGTGAAAATCCTATATGCATTTTGAGGGATCTTAGGCAAAAAAATTTCTAATTGGATATAATGAGGAATATTTTAGCTAAAAGAATAAAGTTATCAGAATGATATTGTAGAATGACATGTACTAAGTGTGTGCTTTATAATTTTTAATTTATTTTTCTGACTAGAATGGTTTAAAATTTCTATATTCCCTATTATTTCGATCTTCTATTTTTGATATTTTTTCGTTTTTCCTTACTTCTAGTATAGTTATTGTTACATACTTGGAAAGATTTTTGTAAATCTTAATTGATTTTAAAGTCTAAATGTTTAGGAATTCCTACATTATTCTAATAAGCAAAGATTTTAATAATAAAAATTTAGTTGATTTTGAAGTCCAAAAATTTAGAAAAATAACATTATTCTAATAAGGAAAGATTTTAATAATCAAATTTTAGTTGATTTTGAAGTCAAAAAATTTAGGAAAATAGTTAAACGACTATTTTGTCTAATGTGAAATCAATTTTTTAAAGGATAAAAAAGTCGAACGATATTTCGTTAAGGGCCTTCGTGCCTTTAATATAGTATAAATATAGATAGATATAGATGTGATAGAGAAAAATTCCTAATATGTTATAATGTTAATATTTCTTCATTATGAAAGCTTTCCTTTGTCCTTTTATTTTAACAAAATAGCCCAACTATTGAGCAATGTACATACACACACACTGTAAGACACAATTGACTGTATGCCTAAATATTTCACATGGTAGTTAAAGTAGTTAATAGGTGGGGAGTAATTTAGTTAGTAGCTAGTGGGCCAGCTCATTGCCAACTAGATTAGATCTTCTTTTCTTCTTTCTTTCATTTGCTTATAAGTAAGCATTGTACAGATACAAAATTTAGTTTTACAGAAATGAAGGAATTCTCAGTTCTTCCAGAATGTTCTCTCTCAGTCCCAATTCTCTCATGTGAGCTGAAGCTCATTTCAATGGCTTCCTTCCAGTTTTGATATGGTATCAGAGCACAAGCTCGGGCTCTCGATCTAATTCCTCATCAAGCTCGTTCCTTCTTAGATCTGATTTTCTACAATTTCGTCTCCTCTTTGTTCAATTTAGGGTTCTTTATATCGCATTTCATTTTCCAGTTATTTCTCTAAAATTGAGTTCTCTAACTCCCGAATTCTCAATTGAAACATCATCGGCTACTTGAATGATGGCCGAAGAAGAAGAAGTAGCGGATTTAACCAATACTTCAACCAATACTCCGTCAAGCTCAACTAGTCCACTCTACATGCATCCATCGGTATAACGACCCGACCGGTCGTTTTGAGCTCTAGCACGTCGTTCGGTAGTTTTAGGCCATGAGCAGCTTCATTTCAGTAAATATGACTTGTACGCGTGATCGAAAATTAAATTTCGGAAAATTCGGAGTTGATTCGGAAAGAGAATTCTCATTTCAAAAGCTTTAAGTTATAAGAATTAGCTAAGATCAGATTTTTGAGTAAACGACATCAAAATCGGGATTCGAAGGTTCTAGCAGATTCGTATGATAATTTCATACTTGGGCGCATGCCCGGATTGGGTTTTGGATGATCCGGGAGTGTTTTGGCGCGTATTGTGGAAGTTAGTATTTTGGAAGAAATTTCAAAAGTTTGGCTTGAAGTGCATATCAATGTTATCGATGTCCGTTTGAGATTTCGAGTCTGGGAGTAGCTCTGTATGGTGATTCTGGAGTCAGGAGCGTGATCGAAAGTGTATTCGGAGGTCCGTAGGTCATTTTGAAGTCATTTGGCTAAAGATAGAAGTTTGAAGGTTTTTGAGAAGTTTGACCGAAAATGGACTTTTTGATATCAGAGTTGGAATCCGATTTCGGAAGTTGGAATAGGTCCGTAATGTCGAATACGACCTGTGTGCAAAATTTGAATTCAATCGGAAGTGATTTGATAGGTTTAAACATCGAAAGTAGAAGTTAGAAATTCCAAAGTTCATAAAGCTTGGATTGGAGGTCGATTCACGATTTATGCATTGTTTAATGTGATTTAAGTCCTCGAGCAAGTCCGTAATGTGTTTTGGTCCTGTTGGTATGATTGGTTAGGGTCCCGGGGGCCTCGGATGGATTTCGGGTGATTAACATATCGAATTTAGAATTTTGGATAGCTGAAGGGGTCTAGTTGCTTGTATAACTGCTTCGGCGGAGTGTTCACCGCAAAAGTGAGGAATTGAACTGTAGATGCGGTTTTAGGTTGTTAGTGAAGGGACCATAGATGCGGTCATTTTTTCGCAGATACGGAACCGCACCTGCAGTGGAGAAGCGTAAAAAAGTGGCCTGGTGAGGAACCGCAAAAGCGGTATTTGAACCGCACCTGCGAATCCACATAAGCTGTCATAAGATCGCAGGTGCGGAAAGTGCTAGAGGCAGTGGGGTTGTCTTGAAGTCCGGATTTGGCCATTTCTCTCTCATTTTCTCTTAGCATGGATGATTTTGGAGAGCTTCAAGTGGGGTTTTTCATCATTAACGATAAGGTAAGCTAATCCCATCCGTCTTGAGTTAAATACATCGATTATATATGGATTTTAGCATGTAAATTGGTAGAAACTTGTGGTTTGAGGGAAAACCTAGAAATTGACATTTCTTGGAATTTGACCACGAATTTGGGTATGAAATTGAGAGTAATTATATATTTGAGTTCGTGAGATTATGGGTAATCTTATTCTTCAAAAATTTTGGAAATTCGGGCACGTGGGCCCGAGGGCATTTTTGTTAACTTTTCGATCGGGGTTAGGAATTGTTATAAATTGGATTGTATGAATAATTGAGTATATATTAATGGATTTGCATAAATATTGGCTAGTTTTGGAGTGTTGTGCATCAATTTGAGTTTCGGAAGGGCGTGGAAGGCTGGTTATGGATCTTCGGAGCGAGGTGACTCTCCTTTCTAACCTTATAGGAGGGAATTGTCCATATAGGTAAGTTAATTGGTTATGTGCTCCTATTTGTGGGGGATACGTACGCACGAGGTGGCGAGAGTCCGTGCGTAGCTACTATTATGCTATTGTCCGGGTAGTTTAGGACCCAGAAAGCATGCTATACTTGGATTATTTGTAAACTTATTGACAGCTCGAATTGCTTAAATCACATCGAATTAGTGAATGAATGTCTAAACAGATTAAACTTCATTTTCTTAAATGGTTAAAAGAGAATTGGTTTTTCTTAGATAATTGTTTCCTATTGACTTCTTGATTGACTGTCTCTGTGTGTTTAAATTATCGAACGGGCCGAACGCATCCGTAGATTTAATAGATGCATCTATAGTTTTCACCGTTCGACCCTCGGCAGTGCATAATTTATTTTCTGTTGGATCGGGCCATGCATCCTCGGCATGATTTGCGCATGCTTATATTGCTTGCCTTGAAACTTATTAAAGTTATTGTTGCCTCTTCCCGGCTTGAGAATAATTGTATAAATGAAGAGAGGGAATTTGTAAAGTTTCTTACAAAAGAAATAGTTGTTTACTTGCTTCATTCTGTTGGATTAAAAATCATGTTTATAAAAAACCAGCGACTTAACATATTATTGATATAACATTATTGGACCCTTAGTAAGTGTCGAAGTCGACCTCTCGTCTCTACTTCTTCGAGATTGGACGGGATACTTACTGAGTACATGTTATTTTTGTACTCATACTATACTTCTGTGCATTTTTGTTGCACATGCATATTCACCCCTAGTGGCCTACGGGCGTAGCAACATGGATGATACTAGGACTAGGTGAGTTGCATTACTCGAGGCGGCCGCAGCTAGTATAGTCCCTTCCAGTATATTGTATTTACTTTCTGTCCATTTGTATTCTGGACGGATGTTGTATTGTTTGTTTCTTAGAAATAGCTCATGCACTTATGACACAGGGTTCTGGGATGTCTATGGGTTTATTCAGAAATTTAAAATTGTCAAATGTTTCATCATTTATTCAGTAGAATTTATCACGTATTGTTTAAACTCATAAAAGAAGTGGTTTTGGAAATACTTAAAACGAGAATTTAATTGAGTATTCTTGGTTGGCTTGCCTGATAGCGGTGTCCGCCACCACCACGACCCTTTAGTGGATTTTGGATCGTGACAACATGGTATCAGAGCACTAGGTTCCTAGGGTCTCACGAGTCATGAGCAAGTCTAGTAGAGTCTCGTGGATCGGTACGGAGACGTCTATACTTATCCTCGGGAGGCTGCAGGACTGTTAGGAGTACTTCCCTTCTTGATTCCTCATCGTGCGATTTGATCCTTGGAGGCGTATGTCTTTAATTCATTCCTACTCAATCTTACGCGATGCGAACTGCTTGTTATAAATCGAGAATTGAAGAACCGTAATGGTACTACAGATGTGGTATAGGATGTTTCTCCCGGTATAGCTGATCGGATTATTATCGTCGCTTTGTAAAAGGACATTTTATTATTTCAGCCCAGTAGCGGTACTTCTGAGGGCAGTGAGGCTAGGCTCAAGTTGCCATGATGATTATGAACGATTGTTCTATAGTAGTGATATGATGGTAGGATGTTTGCCTATATATCGGGGGCAGTGAATGACTTGAAGGGAGGTTTACTCAGTGCATTGTGAGCACGTAATTTTTGCCCTAAGCAAATTATTCCTAAAATCCAAACAAAATGATTTTTATTATTTTTACAATTTTTGTTGAAATTTATTGCATTTTTGTGTTAATTAGTTGCCTAATAATTCATATAAAAATAGAAAAAAAGAAAAAGAAAAAATACAATACAAAAAAAAATATGAGTGAAAAATACATAAATAAATGGAATACAAAACTGGGCTGGAACCCAAATATACTATGCATCTGCCTAGGCCCAAATTTTTTCAATCCGGTCCAGCTTTATAAAGCTCAAAACGACACCGTATGGAGTCATTTAATCTCGACCATTAATTTTCCTAATCCTACGGTCCAGATTCACTCTTAAAAAAAATAATAAAAACATTTCTAACCCTAAAGACAGCTTCATTCTTTCCTCGTACACTAACAGTCACCTCGCTTGTAACGCCGTCGCCACCACCACCGGAGAAATCGTCATCATCTCCGGTGGTTCCCAAATTTACACCCTAAAACCGCCTCAATGCCGTCATCACAAAGATCCAATTATTTCTCTTCGAATCCCACTGTACCGTTTCAAATATTTGATTTATTGTCGCCGTCTCCGCCGCCCACGGCGGTGACACTGACCAAACTCGCCCAAACTTTTCACCATAGACTCTGCCATCCCTCCTCTCTCTATATTCACACCCAAATTTCATTGAATCATAGCCAAAAGTTCCAAAAATGATAAAACCCTAACGCCGCCTCCACCGCCTACGGTGGCGCCTCCACCCCAAAACTTGCCAAATTCACACCCAGTATTCTCCTCATATTTTCCCACACGAATTATCAAATTGCTGTCTCTGAATCCGTTCAAAAGGCCAAATTCTGGATCAAGGTTTTTAAGGAATTCGAACCCTTTTTGGGTTTTCAAAATTCAAGATAGACGACAAAGGTCCAGATAATGTATAACTATAAGAATCACCGGATTAAAAGGGGCAAAAAATTAGTAAGTCTCTTATTGTTTCCTTTTCTTTTAAACCTGTGTTTTAGTTCATGCATTCATAGATTTTTGTTAGTATGAAAATAAA
>MU723104.1:10904-23758 GCA_026770625.1 Nicotiana glauca
CTTGTTCTTCAGGTGGGCTCCTGCTTGCTATTTTTGAAAAGATATTCCCTTGTTCTCCAGGTGGGCTCCTGCTTGCTGATTTTTAAAAGATACTCCCTTGTTCTCCAGGTGGGCTCCTACTTGATGATTTGAAAAGATATTCCCTTGTTCTCCAGGTGGGCTCCTGATTGCAACAAAACAAAGAAAAATTTCTGCCCCAGTTCGGTGACTGGGTATATCATGTTATCAGAAGTTAAAATGAAAGGCTACAATTTGGATTGTACTTCCGTTGTTTTCCAGGTGGGTGCCTGACTGCTGAAACTTGAAATGGATTCCCTTGTTCTCCAGGTGAGCTCCTGATTGCTGAACTTTGAAATGGATTCCCTTGTTCTCCAGGTGGGCTCCTGATTGCTGAATTTTAAATGTATTCCCTTGTTTTCCAAGTGGGCTCCCGATTGCTGAATCTTGAAAAGTATTCCCTTGTTCTCCAGGTGGGCTCCTAATTGCAACAAAACAAACAAAGCAAAGAAAAATTTTTGCCCCAGTTTGGTAGCTGGGTACAACATGTTATCAAATATTAAAACTGATAGTTAAAATTGAATTGTACTTCCCTTGTTCTCCAGGTGGGTGCCTGACTGCTGAATTTGAAACATATTTCCTTGTTCTTCAGGTGGGCTCCTGCTTGCTATTTTTGAAAAGATATTCCCTTGTTCACCAGGTGGGCTCCTGCTTGCTGATTTTGAAAAGATACTCCCTTGTTCTCCAGGTGGGCTCCTGCTTCCTGATTTGAAAAGATATTCCCTTGTTCTCCAGGTGGGCTCTTGATTGCAACAAAACAGACAAAACAAAGAAAAATTTCTGCCCCAGTTTGGTGACTAGGCACATCATGTAATCCGATATTAAAATTAAAGGCTAAAATTTGGATTGTACTTCCCTTGTTCTCCAGGTGGGCTCCTGCTTGCTGAACTTTGAAATGGATTCCCTTGTTCTCCAGGTGGCCTCCTGATTGCTGAACTTTGAAATGGATTCCATTGTTCTCCTAGTGGGCTCCTGATTGCTGAGTTTGAAATGTATTCCCTTATTTTCCAGGTGGGCTCCTGATTGCTGAATCTTGAAAAATATTCCCTTGTTCTGCAGGTAGGCTCCTGATTGAAACAAAACAGACAAAACAAAGAAAAATTTCTACCGCAGTTTGGTAGCTGGGTACAGCGTGTTATCAAATATTAAAACTGACAGTTAAAATTGAATTGTACTTCCCTTGTTCTCCAGGTGGGTGCCTGACTGCTGAATTTGAAACATATTCCCTTATTCTTCAGGTGGGCTCCTGCTTGCTGTTTTTTAAAAGATATTCCCTTGTTCTCCAGGTGGGCTCCTACTTTCTGATTTTGAAAAGATACTCCCTTGTTCTCCAGGTGGGCTCCTACTTGCTGATTTGAAAAGATATTCCCTTGTTCTCCAGGTGGGCTCCTGAATACAACACAACAAACAAAACAAAGAAAATTTTCTGCCCCAGTTTGGTGATTGGGCACATCATGTAATCCGATATTAAAATTAAAGGCTAAAATTTAGATTGTACTTCCCTTGTTTTCCAGGTGGGTGCCTGACTGCTGAAACTTGAAATGGATTCCCTTGTTCTCAAGGTGGGCTCCTGTTTGCTGAACTTTGAAATGGATTCCCTTGTTCTCCAGGTGGGCTCCTGATTGCTGAACTTTGAAATGGATTCCCTTGTTCTCCAAGTGGGCTCATGATTGCTGAATTTGAAATGTATTCCTTTGTTTTCCAAGTGGGCTCCTGATTGCTGAATCTTGAAAAGTATTCCCTTGTTCTCCAGGTGGGCTCCTGCTTGCAACAAAACAGACAAAACAAAGAAAAATTTCTGCCCCAGTTTTGTAGTTGGGTACAACATGTTATCAAATATTAAAACTGACAGTTAAAATTGAATTGTACTTCCCTTGTTTTCCAGATGGGTGCCTGACTGCTGAATTTGAAACATATTCCCTTGATCTTCAAGTGGGCTCCTGCTTGCTATTTTTGAAAAGATATTCCCTTGTTCTCTAGGTAGGCTCCTGCTTGCTGATTTTGAAAAGATACTCCCTTGTTCTCCAGGTGGGCTCCTGCTTGCTGATTTGAAAAGATATTCCCTTGTTCTCCAGGTGGGCTCCTGATTGCAACAAAACAGACAAAACAAAGAAAAATTTCTGCCCCAGTTTTGGTGACTGGGCACATCATATTATCAGATATTAAAATTAAAGGCTAAAATTTGGATTGTACTTCCCTTGTTTTCCAGGTGAGTGCCTGACTACTGAAACTTGAAATGGATTCCCTTGTTCTCCAGGTGGGCTCCTGCTTGCTAAACTTTGAAATGGATTCCCTTGTTCTCCAGGTGGGCTCTTGATTACTGAACTTTGAAATGGATTCCCTTGTTCTCCAGGTGGGCTCCTGATTGCTGAATTTAAAATGTATTCCCTTGTTTTCCAGGTGGGCTCCTGATTGCTGAATCTTGAAAAGTGTTCCCTTTTTCTCCAGGTGGGCTCCTGATTGCAACAAAACAGACGAAACAAAGAAAAGTTTCTGCCCCAGTTTGGTGGCTGGGCAGACTTGTGAGTTGTTACCTAAGCTATTGATGCGATGGTGAGAGCAAAACTAAAAACTTGATTGGCATGTACGTCCCCTGTGAGTAAAACCATTTTGACTAAGATTTTATTCTAGGAGAAAATTCATCAGACTAGGTTTTCTATCTTAGGAGAAAGATTCATCGGACTGAGATTTTGACTCTAGGGGAAGATTCATCAGACTAGGTCCATTTTTTCTTATCTTAGGAGAAGTTTTCTTCTGACTAAGATTATGATCCGAGGAGGCTGTTCCTCAGACTAGGGTATTTTGCTATCAGACTATGACTTTGACTCTAGGAGAAGGTTCATCAGACTAGGTCCATTTTGTTGATTATCTTAGGAGAGAGTTTCTTCAGACTAAGATTATGATCCTAGGAGGCGGTTCCTCAGACTATGGTATTTTGCTATCTTAGGAGAAAGATTCATCAGACTAAGATGTTGACTCTAGGAGGCGGTTCCTCGGACTAGGTCCATTTTTTGTTATCTTAGGAGAAAGTTTTATCAAACTAAGACTTCGATTAGGAGAAAAATTCATCAGACTAGGCCTTTTATCCTAGGAGGAAACATTGTGAAAAATAATGGCAAAGGTCAATGATTTGAGAGACTTCCCTTTTGTTGGTTCTCCTCTTGTTCCTTTCCTTTTTTCTTTCGGTTATTGTTCCCCTATTGTTGAACCAACTTTCTTGCATTGCTCTATTCCTGTTTCAAACAACGAAAACTTGTGAGTTTAAAATGTGGTGGTTGGTTTGTGGCCTTGAACATTGAAGGTGGCCCGATATCCTTCATTTGTTGCATTGCATGAACTATCATCTTCCCAGTCCTTATGTCTCCTATGAATCCCGCAGTATGTCTATGGTTCCCCACTTCAGGTATATGGTGTTCTTTCTTGACCACTGGCTTTGGCCTTGAGTTTATCATTCCTTCACTTGTCACGATAACTGATTCCCATTCGAAGATCTTGCTTGTTTATTGACTAACCACTTTCTTTGCTACTCTTGACACGAAGAATACCTCTGATCCGTTCACCAAAACATCCTCCATCTGTTACATTGTTCCTGAATTGATATGTTCCAAATCTTTATATTTCACACGAGTCCCAAAGTATGTTGATTGTGGCCAACTCATTGTGCCTGCTGTTTTCTCCTAACTTGACGCCTTTCATGTTCACCAGATCCTATTTTGTTTAATTGGAAAGCTTGGTGGCAGATTTTGAAGTCATTTCTCACTTGTTTTGAACAACCGACCCAGGATGAGGGACTAAAACAAGGTGCGAGGAATAGAGTAAAGGATAATAGAAGGAGACGATTCCTAACAAGAAACCTAGAGAGGAGTGACCCATCAGATGTGGATACCGACTCTAGCGACCTTGACATGCATCTGCAGCCTACTTTGTTTAGGAAATCTAATGTTCAGCTCTTGTTGTACCTTTTGCCGTGAAACTGGGCTTCAATGCTTCGCTTGTTCGATATGATTCACCATCCTTAGTCGACTTGTGGTGCCCGTAGGGTTCTCACCATCAAGCCTCTCTCATTTTGGTTTTTCTCTCGTCTTACCGTCGTCTTATGGTGCCTGTAAAGGTTTTCACCAATAAGACTCTCTCATTTTTTTATTTCTCTCATCTTTTATTGTCGTGGTGGTTCTCATTGACAAGATTCTCTCATTCTTTATTTCTTTCATCTGGCCTGGATTGTTGTGCCTGATATGATTCACCTTTGCTCACTTGACTAGGCATTTCTTGAAGAGTGATTGGAAGGTCTTTCTTTGGACCGTAATGCAGGCTTTTTGGATGGGGTTACAAAGAAGGGTATCAAGGCTCAAAATAATTCAACACGGGTTCAAAAACTACAACTTTAGAATCAAATTCCTCACAACAACCACAACTTCTGCTCCAGTTTCTTTCTTGGGGATTTTTGGAGTTTTATTTTGGTGTGACTGAATCTCAGAGAGGCTGCCTACGTACCCTTTCGGGATCAAGTCAAACGTTGTTTAGGCGACTACATTTGTTGTTGCTATCTTTCCTTTCTTTTCCTTTTCTTTCTTTCATTCTTTTCTTTTCCTTCTCTTTTCTTTTCTTTGCTTTTCTTTTCTCTTCTTTCTCTTTCTCTTGTTTTCCTTTTCTTTTCTTTTCTTTTCTTTTATTTTCTTCTCATTTCTTCTTTTTCTTTTCTTTTCACTGTTTTTCTCTTATTTCTCCTATTACTTTCCCTGATCGGGCTTACGAGTTTTATTATTGATTCCGAAAGAGGGGTATGCAAGAAAATAACCGAGGGTCAAAGGGGTAACAAAGGACAAATTGTTCGGATAGCAGAATAAAATGCCTTCGTCATTCCAATCTCCAAAACATGGCCAAGTACAAATTACACAGTTTAAACAAGCTGAGGAAAACACACATAACACCTTTTGATTGATTCACATATTCGCCTTCTATATTTGTCAATTACTTAGCACCATTGGACAACAATCTCGGTACCACGAACAGTCCCTGTAGACTTAGGGTATGGCTTCAAACCGATGCGGCATGATGCATTTCAACAGTATTTCTTTATGTTCTATTTGCCTCCCAGTTTCACTTCATTTGGGCTTGAAGTGATCTCAAAATACCTTTACTCATTTCCCTTGAATGTCATTATAGCTTCAACATTGTTTCATTGCTTTATTACTAAACTGACTTTTAAAACCAGGCTAAGAATTATGCGTGCATGTCATGTCACTAGAACCAGCATAAAAGAATTGTAAAGGGAGAAGGGAACTAAATAAAATGGCTACAAATGGTAGGAAATAGAGAATTGTATTAGACTAATGGTGAAAGGATTTAAACATCAAAACAAGCAGATTGAACCAGTCACAGCCCTTGAACAAACCTAGACGGCACTAAAACAAGCTATTATGACTAAACAAAGCAAAGTGAAAAGATTGAAGGGTTTGAGTCACAAGACAATGTTCGGATTACAACCCTGAGAATAACCCGGACAACAGAAATGACAAAAAAATAAACCACCAAAGATCCACTCTAGTTACTCAGGAGATGGAGCGTCTTTCCAATTACCGAACTCGACATCTTAGCCACTGGATTGCCCATCAAAATTGTTGGGGCCTTCATTGACCACATTTCCGAGAGGATTCTCATACTCCCTGTCGCCATGGATCTTTCCCACAAAATGTGCACTATCATGTGCAGGTAAAGGATTCTGTGTAATGTTCTGGGTGGCACTGTCCTGGACCGCAATTACCCTTTCCTGAATCATTCTTTCTATCTCTCTTTTCAAATCCCTGCAACTTTTGACATCGTGCCCCTGGGCATTGGAATGGTATTCACACCTTTTAGAAGGGTCAAAGCTTCTTGCACGCTTGTCCACCTGATTTGGAGGGATTGGTGCAATCAAGTTATATTGCTTTAGTTTCTCAAACAATTCTACATATGACTCTCCGATGGGGTGAAAGTTTCCTGCTTCTGTGCCCTCTCTTGCTTGAAATTCTGGCTAGCTCGCAAACCTGCTCCAGGGGAATTCCTGTAGGCTCTTGGAGGTGGGTAGGTGTTTTGAGTTGGGTAAGTATATTATGGAGTGGGTGCACGCCATGGCGCATGGGTAGGATACTGGGGATATGTGTGGGCATGGTGGACAAAGAAGTGTGGACCACGGGGTGGGTAATAGTGTTGTGGATTGTGGGAGTGGATTTGGGGACGGGGTCGAGGTTGATGGTAATATGGTGATGGGCCCCTGGACCAAGTTCTTGAGTCAATTACCACCACATCTTCTTTCTTTTTCTTTCCCGGTACCCCTCCGCTATGGATAGCCTGGGTAGTTGCCTTGATTGCCGAATAGCTCATGCTTTTGTCGGATTTGAGCCCCTCTTCAACCACTTCCCATTTTCACTACCTCATTAAAATATTTTCCCACTGCTGACACCGAATGACCATAGTAAGTAGGCTCCAAAGCCTTCAAAAAATAATCCACCATTTCGCCTTCCTTCATTGGAGGATCGACCCTTGCAGCCTGTTCCCTCCACCGAAATCCGTACTTTCTAAAGCTTTCTCCGGGCTTCTTCTCAATATTGGTCAATGAGAGTCGATCGGGGACAATCTCGAGATTGTATTGAAAGTGGTCTGCAAATGCTTGGGCCAAATCGTCCCATGTGTACCATCGGGCATGATCTTGCCGCGTATACCATTCCAAAGCGGCACCACTGATACTTTGACTGAAGTATGCCATCAATAACTCATCCCTTCCCCCAGCGCCTCTCATTTTACTGCAAAATTCCCTCAGATGGGCTATAGGATCACCATGTCCATCATACAGGTCAAATTTTGGCATTTTGAACCCTGCGGGTAACTGAACATCCGGGTATAGACACAAATCTTTATAGGCCACACTGACTTGGCCACCCAACTCTTTCATGTTCCTGAAGGACTGCTCCAAGCTTTTTACTTTCCGGATCATCTCTTCCTGCTCTGGGTTTTTAAGCGGCTTTTCAGTTTCCACCGGGAGCTCGAAGTGAGGGGTGTAAGAATATGGCTCAGGCACTTTAAAAGTAGGCTCAGGAGGATAGCACTGACTGTCGTTTGCTTGAAACAATGGCTCACTGGAAGATCTTTGCAATGTGGCAGGTAGAGGCTCCACAAATACAGGGGTAATTGGTGGAGGAGGGTTTTGTTTAGGTGGTAGAGCTTGGGGAGGATAGGAGGTGGTGCTATAACTCTGTTGGTAGAAAGGGAAAGGTGAAGATGCATTCGCAGGAGGAAGCTCCTGAGACTGAGCCAAAGGTGGGATATATGCTGGATTGGCAGGATAAACTGGCGCCGGCTGACCCTTAGCCCAGGCCTGATGCATCTCAGCCATCTGTTGTCTCAACTTATACATCTCTTCTTTCATTGCTCTAACATCTACCACTTCTACCTCTTTTGACGGGTCCACAATACTGTTATCTGATTCTTGGCCTATCATGTTCAGTTTGTTTTTTGACCAGATGTTGTAGGAATGGGTTGCGAGGATGCCGACTGCCTTTTGTCCTTGTGTTATAAAAACGAGTTACCATGCTAAAATCACAAACCAACCACCTTTCTGGAATGACATGACAAAATGAAACCATCACGTTAGGGCATTTAAAATATTGGTAACAACTTTTGATCGGTCGCATGCATCATCTCGGCCTTTTTCCTTATTCCAATTGCAAACTTTCTCTTCCTTTGTTTTTCTTCTTTTTTTTTCTTCTTCTTTGTTTTTTCTTCTTTTCACTCTTGGCTTTGTCTTCTCTCGTTCCTATTTCCTTCCTTTCTTGATTTTTCCTCTCTTTCTTGTTTTTCCACTCTTTTTCTTTTGCCTTTTTGTGGTTTTTCTTCTCTCTTTTTCCTCTTTTTTTTTTCTTCGGTTATGGTCGAATCCTACGTAGATTGCCTACGTATTATGACCCTGCATGAATCAGACCGAGCGTAGTTCTTGCAAAAAAACTGACTATTTTAAAACAAGACTCTTTTTCATTTTCATTTTTTATAGCAAGACAAACTATTTTCCTTTTTTTCTATTTTTTGAAAACAAGGCAAAATAACGACCCTTTTTTTTCATTTTCAACAAACAAATAAACAACCTATTTTTCCCAAGCTAAAATAAAGACTCTTTTTATATTTTTCCTTTGCTTTTAGTAAAAAAAACTATTAAAAACAAAATATTTGCATTTTTTTTTTCGGCAGCATTTGGGCATCGGTTTTTTCTAAACAATTAATTCTTTACAATGCTATTTCTCTCTTTTTCTCAATTTCGCAAAATTCTCGACATTCAAAAGTCGGTCAGCATGCAGGCCCGAAACAAATAAATGCAACACGTAAAATGCATCATGGTGGTCGTATCATATCCGGTTACCTGTCCTAGATGGACCCAAACCCTGTGTTAAGTCCCCTAAGTCATATGCACGTGATGCAAATAAACGCTCCTACTAGGGATCCGGCATGAAGTCAAGTTATTCTAGGTTCAGAACCTGGGTATGTGTTCTAGACTGTGTACCCGAGCGGACAACTTGAGTCGAGGAGGGGGCTACGTACAGGGAACCAAAAGGCCATCCGGCTTAGTAACTTGTCCGGCCTCTTTCTTATTTCAAGGTATTGACACTAACAGAATAGGGAGTCTCAACCAGTAAGCACATCCCCGTAGGCGAGAAGAGAAGGGTTTCGGCACAGTTTATATACAGTTCAGATAATATCAAAGCGGTAAACATTTAGCACATTACGCATGAAAACATGTAGGAAAATCAAATGTAACCAAATACGACAATTATTCTGAGCTCGAATTCTGAACCCTAAACCGAAGTTCTGGGTCTGTGTCCCCAACAGAGTCGCCAGAGCTGTTACACCTCCTTTTTCTTCTACATCCGCGAGGGCGTAAAGGAGTTTTTCCACTTAAAGGACAATCGGAACGGGATTTATTATTAAGATTCAGAGTCGCCACTTGAGAGATTAATGGTGTCCCAAGTCACCGGTTGAATCCCGAACCGAGGAAATTATAACTCTGTTAACAGTCCGCAAATCAGAAATTCGAGCAAGGAATTCTGTTAACCCGGGAGAAGGTGTTAGGCATTTTCGGATTCCGTGGTTCTAGTACAGTCGCTCAACTATTGTATTTGATTTTATCTGATTTCAAAACATGTTCTAACCTATATGCCTTTTATTAGTAAACCGCTTTTATTTTTATTTTTAATATGAATTGCAACGTCGTGAAAATGCGTCTTGAACCACGTCGCACCAATGCACCCGTGGTTTTTGACACATTTCGACTTCGCTGAGATTTGGATTTGGGTCACATAAATGCGCACCCGAGTTTAAGAAAGTAATTTAATTAAATCGCGCCTAAAGAGTTTAATGCATTCTTATTTTGGGGAAGACCGTGAAATTCGCTAAACGGCCCTCCCGAATTCTACGTATTTTCACTTTTATTGAGGGCCACGCAATTTGTATTTTTTGTTCGGCGAGGCTCGTCTCACTTCTTATTTTAAAGGACAAACATAAAATGAACTATATTTCCTATTTTGTATGTCTCTAATAATAAAAGGAAAGGTCCTAATCAATTAATATGTGAAAATAGTTTAAAAACCCGTAATGCAATTTCAAACAATTAAACCCAAAAATCGAATGAGTAAAGCAAACCATTTTAACCAAAAGCCTCAATCTCGTGGTTCAAAGATTAGGCAAATTGGGCCCCGAAACAGTCCAAATACACGGGACTGCAACTAAAAATAGGCCTTGGGCCCAAATATATACCAATTTTCGCCTTGTTTTAGTACTGATGATCAACGCCACAATATGCCATTTTGGCATTGAAATCATTCAAGAAAAAAAATACTACACTATTCTGATCTTAAAGGTAAACAATGTGTTAAGAATCCAATCAGTTTGCTATCCAGTTTAAATATATCACCATTGCAGTTTTTAACTTTGACAATTAGGCATAACAGATTGAAATTCCACTTATCAATTACTAATACACATCAATCGGGGCGTATTAATTAACTCTACTATTTATTAATACTAACATGGCCATGCTAATTCTTATTTGACTCAAACTTGACTGTACAACAACCAAAAGCAAACTAGTGATAACCTATGAGTATTAACTAGCACAATACGAAGCTATTGAAGATGCAATTCAGCTTTAAAAAAAACAAAATTGAAACAAACATCACATACTGAGCTCAAAATCAGTTGTAACTTTTCAAATTTAACTTTAACAAAATGCTAAACTAAGCAAACTGAAAGCTACAGCTAAATAGTCACGAAATGCAACAGTCTAAAACAGTCCGAAAGTGGTTCTAATTAACAGTCCTTAATACGATTCAATCCAAACAAATCAAATATGTATAACCACTCATCAGTCAACTAATTACAGCTATATACATCCAACGAGCACAGATCGACCAAGGTGATTGCATTTCATTCCAAATTGTGATTACATCAAGGTGATTTCGAGTGTGTACCTGGAAATTGGAATGTAAATAGAGAAGGAGAGGTTAGCAGCAGTAACAACTCAGCAACTAGCTTATAACCCAGCCACAGTCAATGAAGGAGTAATACAGTCCAGCATAGGTTTAGCAGTTTAGAAAAAATGAGTTGAAAAACAAAGCAAACCCAATAAATCAACCCACAACAGCACCAGATAACCAAAATACACTCAGGAATACCACAACAATCAAAAATCCAGTAAACTGGTTCCAAAACTGACTTGTTTGAACTCAAAATCCACTCGAAATCAAGCCATGAAGAAGCGGAACTTCAGCTACCAGAATTTGAGCTAATAATGCAAATCAACTAACTAAAACTAGAAATTAGCTCAGGGATGGAATGGAACAGTACTTGTTTTTTTTCAGTAACTTTTCTATTGTTTTTTTTTTTTTGGTTTTTCTTTTGAAGGAGCTCAGATCTAAAAGTAGTTTTTGAGCTGAAATTGCATTTCAGATTTGGAGGATTGAAAAGTATGTTTTTTATTTTTTGGGGGGGGGGGAGTTTTTTTTTGGAGCTCCCAAAACCTCTTAATCAAGGCATTTGCATGCCCTTTTATAGGCAACAATAGGGTACAATTTTAGATTTCTTTCTTTACAAGTTAGTCCTTCTTTTTATTTCTTTTTTAACCCTTATTTTTGACTTGTACTACAAGTAACTACCATTTTTCTTGTGAATTTCCGTTTAAAATCCCTTCTAGAAAGTCCTAGGGGGTTCTATTATGATTTTTCTATCCTTAGAATCCCCTAAATTACCCTTGTATTAATTCTGAAATTACTATTTCTATTGAAACTACCATTTTCTATGCCTAAAATACCCTTCCACCAGTCTAAAATTTACAAACGAATGCCAACTGACCCCAATCCCTTTACCCTAGCTAAAATCTAACTAAAGTTAACCCCCATTTAATCTAAATCAGCTATAACCAAACAAACTAAACCTAAACTAATTAAGATCAATTACTAAACTAAAGGAATTTCTAGTTAATCAACACTAGACTGAACTAAATAAAGGCAAACTAATATCTAAGACTTAAAATAAGCTAAATCAAACTAAGAATAGAACAATTACCAAGTATCAAATCAAGGATCAACATAACAAATCTTAAAGAATTAAACTAAAATCAGATTTGAACTTAGCAAAAATCAACAATGAGCTAAAATCTAAACAGACAAACAAACAACCAGGAAGATATTCAAGCACCAAATCAGAACACGAGAAATCAGAACAGAATCAAACGAAAAATGAAAACTATCCTGGAAATTAAACACTATGAAAACAGAATTGATTTAAACGAGTAATAAAAATTATACCTAGACTAACAGAAATGAACATGATCAACTAAAATTAGCACAGAAAAACGAATGAAACAAGATCGGCTAACAATCAAGAGCACTAATTAAACTAATCAAAATCTGAAACTCATGAGAAGTAAATAAAAATTGAAAAGAAAACTTACTGATAAAGCAAACTCCGGCCAACCATTAATGTCCGAATCTTCCAAGATTCCTGACACGTAACATCCCCAATCCTGTGTTTTCAAAACAAAACATAGGGATATTACGGTCCGAAATCCTAAAGATTTTGAATTAGGTTTTTGGCCGGAAAATTTTAATTTGATATTTGAGCAGTTCTGGCCAAATTCGAGGCAAGTGGCTATGGGGGTTGTGTAGAGGAGGCCAAGGCGGTCCTGTGGTGTGATTTTGGTGGCATTTGGGATTGGTGGTGTCGTGGCCGAAAAATCTTTTGACGAAGATTCGAGGAGCTCTGGTAAGGTTTGAAGGAAACCAAGGGTGGGAACGGGAAGAGGATGATCTAGGGAATTTATGGTGTGAATTTGGGACGGATTGGCATAGGTTTCGTTCGCCGCCGGCGGTGGCTCCGGCGAGGTTCAGAGGAGATACGAGGAAGACGAGAGACGGTCTTTTTGATTTATTAATTCCTCCGACCATTTTATATTTAACTACAAGAGGCTGTGGACCGTTGGATCAAGAGATTTTGATGGCTGAGATCACAGGACACCAAACGACGTCGTTTGGTCCGTCTCAGAATTGGACGGGTAAGGAGCATTGGGCTGGGTCTGTGTGTTACGTATTTAATTGTTTTGGGCCAAATCAAATCAATGTAACAGCCCAAATTTGGGCAGCCCTCCTCCCCAACTTTTGTTTTTCCTTTTATTCTTTACTCACTTGTTTTCTCTTTTTATTTTTCCTCTTTTTTCTCATTTTGTAATTTTATAACAAATAAAACTCATAAACCAAATTAGCACAAAAATTATTACT
>MU723104.1:33005-53907 GCA_026770625.1 Nicotiana glauca
ATAATGTTTTGTAAGTTTAAGTGTGGTTTGTCTACCAAAATGGTATAGCCTTGAGTCACATTTTAAATGAAGGATAGTATACTAATTGGGTAAGAAGAATTTGATCTGTTAAATGCTCTTAGTTGCTCTTATGTGTACTAAATGCCTTCATTGAATGTGCCTATTTGTTGATAAACTGTAACGATGTTTGGAAATGAATCAAATAAGAAAATGTGAAACAAATTTTGAAATAAGTCTCAACCTTTTTGAACTAACTTCCAAAAGTAGAATGGCCGAATGGCCTTGTATCTGAACTATGACCATAAATGGTTGTTTTAGATAATGCTTTGCCTTATAAATACATTCAATGTAATGCTAGTACTTACACATTCCGATATTGAAATTGTGCATTTGTCGTGATGGAAAAAGGGGTAATTCAAGGATAACTGAGGTGATTGCTTGCTTATAATTCCAATGTGTATTTCAATTGTTGGTTGACATGTCCCTCTTTGGGAAGAATCCTTTGTGCTTGATGATTCTATTACTATTGAATTCGAATATATATAATTTTCGGATTATTTGGTACATTGATATTGGTTGGCAATCCTTGGAAATAAAGGAGATAAAATGTGGAAAACCATATGCGACCTTCATTCCATGAGAAAGATAAACCTTGTGAAAGGCCAAAGGGCCAAAGAGACACTGTTATTGAGAAAGATTGAGAACATTAATAAAAACTATAAAATATGAAAGGTATTGAGGTAAGCATGGTTGCATTTATGCTATATTTGTATACTTATATTTATACCACAATTGTGTGCAATATTAAATCGAATAACATTTTTGGGAGTATCATTAGCAATACCGAGGAAGGGTGGGACATAAGGCCCATAACTGAAACTACACGTGCCGGTGTAGGGGTGGTGTGTGACTTGGGATGAAACTGAAATATTGGTGAAATTGTGACTATTCCCCCAAAGTGGGATAGAAGTAATACCTGTGAATTGGAAAAGAAGAAGCTAACCCACACGGCATACGTGGGAAGGTAGCTTAGCCGATTGTGCTGTGATCGGACGCCATACTGCACACATGGTGGTATTGTGCTGGGAATCATAAAAAATTGGAAATTCAAAAATTGAAAATTTGTTGTTGTGGTACATGTCTCTAAAGGGACGACCTAGCCGATCGGGTCGTGATCGAACTCCATGCTAACAAAGATGGTGGTATAACTTATATCGGTGCTAGTGATCTCCCAACCAAAAATCATATATATTATTTTCATAAATTAGAAGATTTACATGCTTCAAGTTGGATGCTAGTATATTGTTGGCTTTGGCTCGCTATTTTGTGTTTTCTTTGCTTGTATGGTTATTCTATTCTAAAAGAGGATTTTTAGCCTCACATACTAGTGCTATTCAACGGCACTAACGTCCTTTTTGTCGGGGGCGCTGTATCGTTTTACGATACAGGTTGTTCCACAGCAAGCGGCATCGACCAATGATAGCAGTATTCTCTTCCCAGCACACTTGGTGAGCCCCACTCTATCCCGAGGTCATGTCATGTATCTTTTGTTCATTTTCTCATCATGTTTTGAGGTATAGCCGGAGCCTTGTTGTCGGTATTTTCCTATTTCTCTTCTATTGTACTTAGAGGCTCCGTAGACTATTTGTGGGTGGTGGTTGATGTTGGGAGTCCGGACTAGAAAAGTTTGTACTTGATAAACATGTCTTTCATTAAGCTTGTAAACTTGTAATATTTTGTAAACTATGAATGAAGTCATTAACGGAAATGAAATGAAAGTCGCTAATGGAAGATTTCCTAGTGTTTTGATAAGATAGGATAACATTCCCTCGTTATTCATGAACTAGTTTGGGTAGAATGAAATCTAGCAGGCTTGTTCAGTCGGGTTTACTCGGTTGAGCACTGGTCGCACTCCTCGGTTTTTGGGGCATCACAACTACACCAGTCTATTCATAGCATAATCCTTAGTAATATGTGAACCCATCTTCAAAATGCTAAGGAAGGATGCCGAGACTAGTTGGACAGAAGATTGTCAGAAAGCTTTTAACAAGATCAAGGAATACGCATCCACACCTCTAGTTCTGGTCCCGCCAGAACCAGGACGACCTTTGCTACTTTATATATCTGTGTTAAATGGAGCCTTAGGATATATATTTAGACAACATGATGAGACAGGAAGAAAGGAGCAAGCCATATATTACCTGATTAAGAAATTTACACCTTATGAAGCACGGTATTCTCTTCTTGAATGCACTTGTTGTGCTCTGACCTGGACAGCCCAGAAATTGAGGCATTATTTTTGTGCCTACACTACATACCTCATATCCAAGATGGATCCTCTGAAGTACATATTTCAGAAGCCCATGCCTACAGGGAAGTTTTCTAAATGGAAGATACTACTGAGTGAGTTCGACATCGTCTATGTAACTCAAAAGGCAGTCAAGGGACAAGCATTGGTAGATCACCTCACTGAAAATCCGGTGGGAGGAGAATATGAATCCTTGAAGGTGTATTTTCCTGATTAAGAAGTATCATTCGTAGGAGAAGAAATTACTGAAGCACATAACGTTGGAGGATGTTCTTTGATGGAGCCGCAAATTCAAAAGAGTAGGCATTGGAGCAATTTTGGTGTCAGAAACGGGTCAACATTATCCCACATCTGCTAAACTCAGATTTCTCTACACTAACAACATGGAAAAATATAAAGCCTGCATACTAGGGCTCAACATAGCAGTCGACATGAATATTCAAGTGTTGCTGATGGTCGGTGATTCAAATTTTCTTGTGCACTCTGCGTCATGTGCAAGAATTGAGAAAGAGGTTCACAAAGATAGAATTCCGACATGTGCCCATAATTCAAAATGAGTTTGTCGATGCATTAGCCACTTTGTCATCAATGATACAGCATCCAAATAAGAACTATATTGATCCCATTCCGATGAGGATCCATAATTAGCCGGGATATTGTGCTCATGTCGAGGAAAAAGCAGATGGAAAGCCTTGGTTCCATGACATCAAGGATTACTTATCAAAAGGAGAATGCCCGGAGCATCCAAATCACATTCATAAATGCACGTTCCGGAGATTGTCAAATCACTTCTTTCACAACGGAGGGAACTTGTATAGAAGAAATCCGAATTTGGGTTTAGTAAGGTGTGTCGACGCAAAGGAAGCTTCTAAGCTACTTGAGGATGTGCATGCTAAGACCTGCGGTCCACAGATGAACGGTTTCGTCTTGGCCAAGAAACTACTCATGGTAGGTTACTTTTCGATGACCATGGAGACGGATTGTATTCGGTATCTCGCAAATGCTTTCAATATCAAGTTCATGCCGACATGATGAAGGTGCCGCCAAATGAGCTCAATGCAACAAGCTCACCTTGGACATCCGCCGCCTGGAGAATGGATGTTATCGGTCCGATTGAGCCTAATTCTTCAAACGGACACCGGTTTATTCAAGTAGCCATTGATTACTTCACAAAATGGGTAGAAGTTGAATCTTACAAAGCTATAACCAAGAAAGGCATCGCAAATTTCATCAAGGATCGTATTGTCTGCCGATTCGGAGTCCCTGAGTTCATTATTACAGACAATGTCGCCAACCTCAAAAGTGATCTGATGAAAGCTATATGTGAAACTTTCAAAATCAAGCACAAGAATTCCACTGCCTATAGACCTCAAATGAATGGAGTCGTAGAAGCCGCCAACAAAAATATTAAGAAGATAATAAGGTAAATGGTAGATAATCATAAGCAATGGCATAAGAAGTTACCCTTTTCTCTGTTATGGTACCGCACCACAGTTTGCATATCAACCGAGGCAACCCCCTACATGCTGGTGTATGGTACCGAGGCTGTCATCCCAACCAAAGTGGATATTCCTTCTTTAAGAGTCATATAGGAATCTGAACTTAGCGATGCCGAGTGGATAAAGAGTAGCTATGAACAATTGGCCCTTATCGATGGGAAAAGGATGAACGCAGTATGCCACGGCCAATTTTTACCAGAACAGAATGTCTAGAGCATTCAAGAAAAAAGTCAAACCAAGACAGTTCGCACCAGGGCAGTTGGTATTAAAAAATCTTCACGCATCAAGATGAAGCCAAAGAAAAATTCTCTCCCAACTAGCAAGGCCCGTACATGGTTCACAAGGTCCTGACAGGAGGAGCACTCATACTTGCAGAAATAAATGGAGAAATCTGGCCAAAAACAATCAATTCAGATGCAATCAAGAGATACTATGCCTAGATTATTTCATATTTTCTTTTTTGATGTAATTGAACTACGCTTGTCCCGATTCTCGTTTAAGAGGGGATACATAGGCAGCCTTATGGGTTCGGTCATATCATAATAAAATTTTATTTTCAAAATCAGAAACTGGGGCATAATTTTGAGGAGGGTCCTCAAAATTCAGGAGCAAGTCCAGCCAGCGCCATCACATGCCAGGAAGTCAGTAATCAGTCAAGAATTAGGGCAGAATTTTGAGAAGGATTCTCAAAATTCCAAAGAAGATTCAGCAGGGTTCGCCATCTGCAAACAATTAAAAATCATCTACCAAACTAGGGCAGAATTTTGAGGAGGACCCTCAAAATTCCAACATAAGAGAGCTGCAATGCCTTTGAAATATGTCACCATCGCTAGTTCATCAAAAATTACTTGATATATCAATACGCTTCCAAAACAGTTCTATTTTATCAATGATTGCATATTTTTTTTTAAAAATTCTATTTCTATAACAGTCAGGTGCTACCTAGGGAACTCGAAAGGGGCTTCCAGCGCAGAGTAGAGCAAGGCCAGCAGATGAAGTAAGAACCAACCTTCCCTCATAAAACTTATAATTTTTCTTTCAACGCAGGCATATTTGAAGTAATGGTAGCATTCATGAAACTTGTATACATAAAGCAAATTCACCATCCATTCGGCCATCAAACACTGAATATATTGCAGGTAAGACATACCCTACCCTTATCTGTTATTCGCTCTTTGCATGAGTCTAATCTCTAACTCCATATTTGCATGAGTCTAATCTCTGACTCCACGCTTGCATGAGTCTAATCCCTAACTCCATATCTGCATAAAGCTAAGCATTGCCTTCCACGCTTTTCACATGACTAAGCCCTATCCCGAATCTTGCATGAGGTTAAGCTCAACCTCCTTATTTGCATATGGCTAAGCACTATCTTCTCTTTGCATGAGATTAAGCTTTGTCTCCAATCTTGCATGAGTCTAATCCTTGACTCCATACTTGCATTAGTCTAATCCCTGACTCTATATTTACATAAGGCTAAGCATTGCCTTCTCTTTGCATAAGGTTAAACTCTACCTCCATATTTGCATAAGGCTAAGCACTGCCTTCTCTCTGCATGAGACTAAGCCATGTCTCCAATATTGTATGAGTCTAAACCCTAACTCAAAATCTGCATAAGGCTAAGCACTGCCTTCTCTTTGCATGAGACTAAGCCATGTCTCCAATCTTGCATGAATCTAATCCTTGACTCTATATTTGCATGAGTCTAATATCTGACTCCATATTTGCATGAGTCTAATCCTTGACTCCATACTTGCATGAGTCTAAGCCCTGACTCCATATTTGCATGAAGCTAATCCTTTCCTCCATATTTGCATGAGTCTAGTCCTTGACTCCATATTTACACGAGGTTAATCCTTGACTCCCATTTGCATAAGGCTAATTCTTGCCTCCCCATGTGCACGGGACTAAGCACTGCCCCTTCTTTGCACAAATATTGCTCTATTTCTACTGCTATCTATTTGCTTTTCAATCGAGCTAAGATTTGCCCTCCATTTCAAAAGATTAAGCCATGTCTTGTTACATCATATTGTTACATCTCATGGGCTGAAATATCACCAATCTGTCCAAAGGCATCATAGTCTAAAGGCACCATCCTCATAGCCGGAAGACACCATGCCATGGCCTGAGGATCTCTCGAACTTGCATATCATTATTTAAAGGCGTCATGGTTCAAAGGCACCATTTTCATGGCCCGAGAATATCATTTCATGGCATGTGAATCCCTCACTAAACAACTCATGGCCCAGGACGTCATGGTCCAAGGACGTCATCTTTACCCTCCGAAAACAATGTTCATGGTCCAAAGGAAATTTGCATCATGTTTACATTTTCGCAAATATGTTTGTAGAATCTTTTATCTACATGTGACCAGTAAGCAATCGCTATCCTATCAGGAGCAATCTCGCTCAATCTCCCTCCAATTTTCCTGAGCCTTAACCGCTCATCGTAGCCGCTTCTACATCTCGTGTCCGTTCTCGCAATAATTTCATCGGCATACTCCGCGGGTGAATCCAGAATGATATGTGGCCTGATTCTTGTAAATCAGGGATATGTAGGCAACTCAAAAACTAGAGTTCAGCCTCTGTCTTTCAAAACATTCCATCCGGTCAAAATTGGCCGTCATTTCTTTACTCGAAAACTCGTTCATTCTTCCCTGATAAAGAGGGGCAGCTGTTGATACCCAATTTTTTTCTATATATTTTTAAATATGCATAAATACCTTCAATATATATATATGCATATATATGCATGCATAAGGTTTTTATAAATTTTCCCATGATTTTAAGGGTTTAAATTGATTTATTTTCTCCCCTTTTATTCATAAAATCTCCAATAATTATTTTCAAAATTATTTTTATGCTTATTTATTCATTTGATTTCTATAGTTATGCCAAAATATGGTTAATATATTTTTTATGCATTTTTATAATTACATTTGGTATTTTTAAGCTAAATTGTATATAATTGCAACGTTAGCCATTTAATGTATAATTACTTTTTATATGCGTAAAACTTGTCCCTATATTTTTAAAATGATAAATATATATTTTAAATCATTTTGGTACATAAAATTATTTTCAGAAAACTACTTATTATTTATTATAAATTAAAATAGGGAAAATGGGCTATTTAAATTATAGCCAGATTTGGCTTTCAATTGTAACCTAAATCGGACCCAACCCCAACTCAATTTCCTATTTAATAACCCACATACCCAAGTCTAATGCACCATACCACCCGGCCCAATCCCTCACTCAATCTGAACCGTTGATTAATTTAAATCAATAGTCCATATCCCCGTTACCATAATTAAACTCTAAGACTACTCCCTTTCCCTCTCTTATTCACTCAGCCATCTCTCTCAATTCTCTTATCTCTCTTTCTAAAATGCTCCACCCGATGGGCCCATTTCCTCCCTTCTTCGACCATCTCCCTGCCGAAATCCATGGTGGTCTCGCCACCTACTAGCCTTATGGCTCCCTCTTGAACGTGTGTCATTGTTTTGAGGCCTTCAAGTGAACTGGAGGCGGTTCACTTACCTCCCATGGTTTCTCATGTAATTTTCCAGCCATCCATAGCCGTCCGAGTAAGATTTTTATCGCTTTCCGGTTAACATCGGTGATTTTGAGTTACTTCTCCTTCTCTCTGGGTTCTCTTTGAAACCCTAACTACTAAAATCTCAATTTTCTCAGATCTGGGTATATAAAGAGTTATCTTGCTATTTTCCCTTAAAGGTTTTCCGATTTCTCAAAATGACTCTTCATCTTTAGACTGGGGTTCTTAAACACCTTTTCAAAAATGCTTCTTTCTTCTGATTTTTGTATTAATATGTGAGTCTCTATGTTTAAAACATTTGTTTAAGCTTTCTCCTCTATTCGAGTTATTCTGTTGAAAACTCTAATTTCTTTAGTTCTAATCCTAGGATTTTGAGTTGTTTCTGATGATATGTTCTATTATGTATACTGTTTTCCTATGAATATTGTGATTCTGTAATTTTTACCCTATGTTTGCTTGTTAGGGTTTCTGATTTTCGTCTATTTGTGAGTTTATTCTGTCTGTTCTCATAATCTTGCGCCAATTTCTCCTAAATCAGTATCGTTTTCTATTTGTGAATCCCTGAATCTCTATGATTGATACTTTAATGATTTTGCATAATATTGACTGCCTGATTTCGAGTATTTCCTTACTGTGTGATATTTTCCTTAATTGATAATGATTCCCTGTGATTAGAACATTATTTGAGGACTCTCTTACTAATTTCCATAATTAAACTTTTCCTGCCTTATTTTTGTGAATAAACCTGTTGTCAAATTAATTATTATATACTTTCCTTAATTGGTATATTCTATGCTTAGACTCAATCATATGCTCTATACTTTTACTACCCCTTATACGGTAAAATCGGTCTTTCTCAACTGATCTTTTTTCCTTGATTATCCCTGTTGGGGTCCGTTTCAGCTGTGACTCCTTGATTAAAGGGAGTACTTGTATTAATTAAATACTAATTGTGATTACTTCCATAATTATGCTAAAACTTTATTTGTTACCTTATTTTTAGCATATTTTTAAAACTATAAATACTCTACACTCTATTTAGCATACACACGAACACATGGTCCTAAACCCACTCTCTCACACGCACACATATACTCTCTTGCTCTTCTTTCTGGTTATTTGCTATTCTTAGTCGACTGCAAGCCAACATTGATTATTATATACTCTGTGTTTACTCTCCCTTAACTGGTACGTCCTCAGACTAGTTTAAAGCTTCAAAAATAATATGTTTCTTTTAGTATTTCCGTTCTTCTGATTTCTGCTATGTTTTTACTTATTGTTTTCTACCATGCAATTAGCATGTCTACTTATTGTTCTAATAGTATGATTATGGTATCTCCTCCCTTAAACTCAACATGTTACCCCTTAATAGCCTTCAATATGATTCGGTTTCACTGATGTTGCTTTAATTCCTAGCACAAACATCTTTGTGATAGGACTATTTCTGTGACTAATAGGTTCTGTAATACATCCTCATTCCCCCCCCCCCCCCCCATGACTTCTCTGATCCTAACATATATGCAAATTTGCTTATTGTATGTTAACTCTTATGTGTTTCCTAATTGTCCCCAACCCCTTACTTCCCTGCTTGTGAATGTGGAAATGATACTATTCTTTGAACTTGTTCTGTGTGTGTTGTCTTGTTCTAAGTTGTTGTTTCTCCTATTTCTTCCCTTTCGAAATTGTTTTTCCCTAAGCAACTCTTCTGTTGTTCTACAAACTTATTTCAAACATGCTGTTTCAAAACTGTTTTCCAACTCAACCTTTTTAAAGCTATGTCAAGCACTCTCATATACTCTTAAAAGTCTAGGTTCTGCCCCTTTAATATGTGACTGGTTTGGGATCCCTATGAGATCCCTCTGAACTCTGACACATTAGAGCTGGCCCTTCCATACTACACATACTCAATTTGGTTATGAAAATATGAATGTGAGCATTGCCCGTGATCCCTTGATTTCCTTAGGGAACTCTGACACACCTGGATTGGTATGAAAGGCTGTGAACTAATGGCATTTGAGGCATTCTGGAGATTTTGGGCCTATCAATAAGCTCCTTATAGCATAACTTCTTCTTGTTTCTTATTTCAATTATGTAATTTATGCAAATGGTCTGTAATAACTGTTGTAAATAACTCTGGGGGTGGATAGTGGAAAGGGAAGGGGTGACTGTGCATGCTTTAGCTATTAAAAGGGTATAAAACATGTTATTACGTTTATATTCCTCCTTGTGCAATAGAAACAATGCTTAGGACTAATTTCATGCATTAGAGATCATGTTCCCTAGGACCTACACGTACTGTTTTAGCACGTCTATTTCACTATCACATCACTTAGAAAATCATGCGTTAAATATGTTATTAATTGGTGTTTTCTACGATCATGTTCCTATTGTCATGCACACTTAGAGATCCTGTTTTAGGATAAACAACACTAACAAACATATCATCTCTGCATATTCTGGAAATCGTGTTTAAATGCTATAATATTTGTGCATATAGAAATCATGCTTAGGATTCTACATGTACATCATTCTGCATCTATGTGCGTTAGATACCATGTCTTTAGGATTTTATTTATATTTGCTTAAGCACGCTTAGGCTAACTGGAAATAGTTCTATGTGCTGAACATCTAGAATAGCATGTTTAAACAACCTATTTTAAAACAGTTTTCTTACTTCTGAAAATTGGTATACTATCTCACACCTAAGAAAGCCTTAGGTGACCAAACTGTTAAAATTGAAAATCTGCCTTCTTGTGTATGTTGCCTAATTCTAAACAGGTTTTAAAATCAATAGGCAAACTGATTGGGCCTTTTGAGTAATACAACACAGGGAACCTAGATGTCATGCCTTAGGATTCTGAATTAAATATTGCCCTTAACTGTGTTTCAGTCATGCTGTCTATTTGCATTTCTTGTGGAGGTATACTTGGGCCCTTCATCTGCTTCTCTGTGTATCCCCCTAATTGTAGTCATATATGTTTTTATTTGTTGCCCTAGTATTTTTCCTTTAAACCCGAGGGTCTGCCTAGAACATCCCTTATAGGTAATACTCCTAAACTCCTCCAGCACTATTAGGAAAGGACGGGTAGCAGCACGCAATAGGAATCGTTGACCAAACACTCGTTTTGCATGACCAATAAGGGGATAGGAAGGGTAGACGTGGTATATGATGACTACACATTAATATCACGTATATTCCCTTATTGAGGAATGTTTACCGGACATTGCGTGGGGTGATCCTATAGGATAACCATCCTAGGAAACCTCTCTACCAAATCCTTACTTTATTTAAACCTTTGTTTTACAATTTGATCAAACCTTTATCTTACTACTTGAGTTATTCTAACATGCTTTACTTGAAACCTATTTGGATTTAATTGCTTGCCTGTAATGGACTAATTTTGTGAATATAAGATCAGTCGGGACCCATAGTTGTGGACCAAGAGGGGTGCCTAACACCTTTCTCTCGAGGTTACTTTGAGCCCTTACCTTAATTTGTGGTAATACAAACCAACCCAAGAGTTAATCGCCCTAAGTTCCCTAATGCACCCTAATCCGTTAGTTGGTGAATCTTCAAAATACCCAGTTCTCAAAAGGAAATGAGTCATTACACCCCATGAATGTCAAAACCTGGACCTCTCCCCATCAAAAGGGGGAGGGAAAAGGGGGGCGCGACAATAGCACCCTTCGATAAAGTTTCCCCAAATTTTTTCAATAGAACGGATTTAATCTCATCATCTTCTAAATCATTCCCCTTTATTTCACATATGTAAAAAGTGATATGCTTATTAGGGTCGGTGGTCCTATTGTATTTGGGGATTTCTGGCATATGAAATTTCTTAGGAATGGTCTTTGGATCCACACTTGGAGGGGAAGGCTTCTCTACGAACTTCTTCGAATCCAAACCTTTTAGAACTGTGGGTGCCCTTGGTATTTGGTCAACCCGTGAGTTCTACGTTTCTACCTTTTTTTGTCATTAGCCTCGATTTTCCTTTCACTTGATTCGATCCTCTTAGTAAGCTTCTCGAGCATCTTCATAATGGCGGGATCAGTTCCCAATTCATTGGCGTTCGATGTCTCCAGTATAGATTTGATTCTATGAACAACTTCTTGTGATGTTTCGAGCTTAATTTTGCTTGGTGCTTGATTCTGATTTTGGAGTTGCGCTATCGCAGCTTGTTGGGTATGCAACATTTTGAATATTATTCGAAGGCTAATTCCACCTTCTCTTCCGCTCTGTGTGTTCTGATCGGCCTCTCTGACATCTCTGCGGACACTATTTCTAGGGTCGACGCCTAGATTTTCATTTAGGGCGACGTGCGAACTGACATCGACGGGGTCTGCAGTTGGTACTCCCTCGTGGTCTGCTTGAGGCATTTCGATCCCTGGGGTGGCTACTTTATCGTTTTCTCCATGAAAATCGAGATCCTTATCGGTGTGAGTGGGTACTACTTGCGAGTTAGACATGTTGATCCTAAAATCAAAAATAGTCACAAGAACAAGCGTAAATTAGTGTGTGTTACGAGAATTAATACTAGGCAATTACTATTATCCTTAGCCCCACGATGGGCGCCAAACTGTTTACCCTTAAAATTAGATAACAATTAAACTTGTAATGTGGTTTTAAGGATACGTGATTTTACCTACTACCAATTTATAAATGTAAAGATTAGTAATAGAAAGTAATAATAGGATAAAGAAAATTAGTGTTTGAATGAAATTCGGCCTTCTAGCGTGAACACCTTCGTACTGATTGGTGCAAGAACAGTTAAAAATATAACAAGTTAATGAACAAGAAAATGAGCTAAAGAGAAAATGTTATATTGCATTGATACGTGAGAACAATGTCTCTTACAGATGATTAGAAACACTTTTATATAGTAGAGGAATTCTACTTAATGTACAATTCTAATTATGAAAGTAAATCCCATGATTGGCTGAACAAGCGGTCTTGACTTGATTCGTACCGAGATTCTCGCCACGATCTTTGGCCGATCCCGGATATCTCGATTTTTTGTTACTCGACTTAGCTTCGATTTCCATCTTATTTGGTCTCAAACTTGGTCGACCTCGAGCTTAATCGGTCCCAGGGTCTCGATAACTTAACCTCATGCCATAGACAAAAATCGAGGTCAAACTTGATCTACCACGTTCTAGCCTTGGTCAGTTGAACAAAAAGGGGCATCCCAATTTTGACCGTATATATGTACGATTATTAAGATTTTTATTCTTGAACTGTTGATAATTAAGCTTTTTGTTTCTCATAATCAAATTGTGTAAATTTTATCTTATTTAAACAATAACAAATCCAAAATTCAAATATAAAAATAATAAAATATAATTTGTAATTTACAGGAATTTGTAACAATTGTTTACTTTAAGCTCACTCCAAATATTAGGGGTGTTGTTGTTTAATGCTTATAGTTGTGAGGCGGTAGCTAGTGCTATTTACGGTTATAGTGGAGGTGGCCAGTAGTGGTAGGCTGTCGCAGGGGCGGAGCCACAGTTGTGGGTGGAGGTTCGGGTGAACCTAGTGACTTTTCCCGAGAGACCCTGTATTTGTATTGAAACATTTACTACATTATGTGTATATATACACACACACACGTCTATCGAACCCAGTAACAAAAGTGGTCTAGGTTCAATGGTAAGGGGGTCTGGGTTCGCTAGGAGATACCTGAGTTCGAATCCCTATTAAGCAGTGTGTTATATTTTACAATAATGAGTAAAGTAAATGACGACGTTTCCCAAACAACTCTAACGAAAATTCCTCTGACTTTCCTCTAAACTAACATTTTTAATAGCTTTTTCTTTCAAATAAACAAAAGATAAAAGTCTAAATAAAAAGCAAAAAACAGATGCCTTCCAAGGAGGAAATTGAAAAACCCCAAATTAAAAAAAAGAAGCTAGGGTTCTGCTGATCTGCTTTGTGACTGGCACTGTGATTCTTGTCTCTATTGATCGATTTTTGCTGCTAGTTGCCACCACTTTCTCCAAAAACTCCAAAACATTGCTGGTTGCTCAAACTCCAGCTGCAAAATACCCCAAACTTTAGCTATAAAACTCCATTAAACACCCACAAAAATCAGCTCCCAAAATCATCCTTTTACAGCCATAAATCACCTGAAGATGCTATTAAAGCAGCCTTTTCGCACACAAAAACAGCAATTCCAAATAGCTCCAGCGATTGAGGTTAGCCAAGGTCTCTTTCGAGTATTTTTTTTTTTGGCATTTGGGTCTTGTTTAACTGCATTATCCCTTACTCTTGATTTGCTTATTTGTTGGAATAGAGTTATGTTTCACTTACTGCTATACTTATGCTCTTATTAAGAAGAAAACTTCCATATGCTTACATTAGAGCTACAGTAGAAGAAAATCCAGTGACCTTTTTGAGACCCTGTATTTGTAATTTAGAACCCATACATTCAAAATCCTAACTTCGCCTATGGGATGTAGTCAAAGAGGTGATGGCTACTAGTGGTGATAAGAAGTAGAGGTGATTGTGTAATGCGATAACAATACTTCTGATAACAATACTTAAATGTCACATATGAAATTCGAACATGTCATCTAATGCTAATCTTGAACCACCTTTTTCATTACTCTCTCCTTCGCCAAAATATTATATAGCATAGACTTAACTTCGTAACTGGTTAGAGGTACAAATAGTTAGTGGTGGAGGGGCACTTCAACATCACACATTTATTGCTATGAAAAATGTTGTAGCTAAAAATGAAAATTTTTGTGGCAAAATACTTTAGCCACAATATTTTTTTTTGTAGTATTCATAGTAAAATGTAGCATAGTTAAAAGTTAACTATAGACTTTATATGGTCCACGGCTAAGAAGTAATACTTAATGCTACAGAAATTTTGTGTTGTAGCTGTGATAGTACAGGCTTTTTGCTACGAAAAATATACTTATTGCAAGTGATTTTATTCTTTTGCCAAGACAAACATAATTTTTAGCAATCTTCATATTGTAATGATGAAATGTTGTATTGTATCAAAAGGTTTAATTTATTTGCTATGCAAACACAAATTTTGTGGCTATTTCTATAGTCTTGTAATGACCCGATCGGTCGTTTTGAGTCCTAGCACGTCGTTCAGTAGTCTAAGGCTATGAGTAGCTTCATTTCAGGTATTGTGACTTGTTCGCATGGTCGGAATTTAAATTCAGGAAGATCGGAGTTAAATTTAGATGAAAATTCTCATTTGAGAAGCTTAAAGTTGAAAGAATGAACAAGAAATAGATTTTTGAGTAAACGACCTCGGAATCGGGATCTGAAGGTTCCTGTAGGTTCGTATGATGATATCGGACTTGGGCGTATGCCCGGTTCAGTTTTTGGATAACACGGGAGCATTTTGGCGCCTATTATGGAAGTTAGCATTTTGGAAGAAATTTCTTAAGTTTGGCTTGGAGTGAATTTCAGCATTATCGATGTCCGTTTGGGATTCCGAGACTGGGAGCAGCTCCGTAGGTGATTCTAGAGTTGGGAGCGCAATCGAAAGTGAATTCGGAGGTCTGTAGGTCATTTTGAAGACATTTGGCTGAAGATAGAAATTTGAAGGTTTTTGAGAAGTTTGACGGGGAATAGACTTTTTGATATCGGGGTCGGAATCCGATTTCGGAAGTTGGAGTAGGTTCGTAATGTCAAATATGACTTGTGTACAAAATTTGAGGTCAATAGGACATGATTTTATAGGTTTAAACATCTGAAGTATAAGTTGAAAAGTTCAAAGTTCATAAAGCTTGGATTGGAGGTCGATTGATGATTTTAGTGTTGTTTGATATGATTTGAGACCTCGAGCAAGTCCGTAATGTATTTTGGGATTGGTTGGTAGGTTTGGTTGAGGTCCCGGGAGGCCTCGGGTGGATTCAGGGTGGTTAATGGATCAGAAATGGAATTTTGAAGAAGGCTGAAGGATCTGGTTGCTTGTGTTTTCGCTTCCGCAGAAATGGGACCGCAGAAGCAGCCCCACAGAAGCGGATTTGTTCGAAGGTTCGTGGACCGCAGATGCAGTCAAGGTTCCGCAGAAGCGGGACCGCATCTGCGGAAGAAGGTATCGCAGAAGCGGAAAAGGGGAGCTGAGCCCAGGACCACAGAAGTGGCTTTTGACTGCAAAAGTGGAACCGCTTAAGCGAGAATAATTCCGCAGGAGCGGAAATAGCTGGGGCAGAAGCATTTTTTTAAAGTCGGATTTTGGCCATTTCTCTCACATTTTTCATGGCTTCGGCGATTCTTGGAAGGGTTCAAGAGAGGATCTTCATCAACAATGTTAAGGTATGTTATTCCTACCTATTTTGAGTTAAATACATTAATTATGTATGGATTTTAGTATGAAAATGGATAGAAAATTGAGGGTTAGAGGAAGACCTAGAAAATTAGTGTTTTTGGATTTTGACCATGATTGAGTATGGAATTAAGAGAAATCATATATTTGATTTCGTGAGTTCATGGGTAAAGTTTATCTTCGAAAAATTTCGGATTTCGGGCACGTGGACCCGAGGGCATTTTTGTCAACTTTTCGTTCGGGGTTAGGAATTGTTATAAATTGGATTGTAAAGTATAATTGAGCATATATTAATAGATTTGTATGATTGTTGGCTAGTTTTGGAGCATTGTGCGTTGGTGCAAGTCTTTGGAAGAATGTAGAATGTCGGTTGTGGATCTTCGGAGTGAGGTGAGTCTCCTTTATAATCTTGTGAGGGGGAATTTTACCCATAGGTAAAATAATTGATTATGTGATCCTATGTGTGGGGGCTACGTATGCACGAGGTGATGAGAGTCCGTGCGTAACTACTATTATGATATTGTCCGGGTAGTTAGGACCCATCAACATGTTATACTTGGATTAATTATGAACCCATTGATGACATAAATTGTTTAAATCACCTTTGATTAGTAAACAAATTTAAAAAGAGATTAAACATCATTTCCTGAATTGTTAGACAGAGAATTGGTTTTATTTGGATAATTATTCCCCGATAAAATTCTAATTGGCTATTTGAGCATGTATATTATGTGTACCTGCATTGCATGGATGATTCGCGAGCAGGGTGATTGTGCATCTTATGTGTACCTGCGTCGCATGGATGATTTGCGAGCAGGGTGATAGTTTATTTTATGTTGACCGCGTCGCATGAATGATTCGCGAGCGGGGTAATAGATGCATCTATAGGTACGTCGTCGACCATCGACAAGCGCACATTTATTTCTGTTGGATCGGGCCGTCGCCTCGGTATGATTTGCGCATGTTTGTGTTGCTGCCTGAACTTAATTAAGTTATCATTGCCCTTTTATGGTTTAAAAATATTTGGATTATATTTAAAAAGAAATTCTGGAAATTTTCCTACGAAAGGATTACGTGTTTACTTATTTCCTCTATCTGGATTAGAATCATGTTTATAAAATAAATCCACTGTTCAATTTATATTAAGGTTGGATCATTATTGGACTATTAGAGAGTGTCAAGTTGACCATCTCGTCTCTATCCCTTCGGGATTAGGTGGGACACTCATTGAGTACACATTGATTATGTACTCATACTACACTTCTGTGCATTTTTGTTGCAAAGGTATATATATACCTCTAGAAGCCTACTGGGCGTAGCAACATGGATGACTCTGGGACTAGGTGAGCTGCATTGTTCGAGGCGACCCACAGCTAGTATAGTTCCCTTCAGCATTTTTATTATTTGTTCCCTGTCCACTGTATTTCGGACAGAGGTTGTATTTTATTTGCCTTATCGATAGTTGCTCATGCACTTGTGACACCGGGTTCTGGGGATGTAATTGGATTTATTCGGAAATCTTAAAAGTTTTTAAATATTTCATTATTTATTCGGAGGAATATATTGAGTCTTGTTTAAATCGTATAAAAGAAATGTTTCCAAAATTGTTATAATGAGGATTTAATTAAGTATTCTAGTTGGCTTGCCTGACATCGGTGTCCGGCGCCACCACGACCCTTAGTGGATTTTGGGTCATGACAACATGTTATCAGAGTACTAGGTTCCCGTCGATCTCACGAGTCATGAGCAAGTCTAGTAGAGTCTCGCGGATCGGTACGGAGACGTCCGTACTTATCCTCGGGTGGCTACAGGGCTGTTAGGAGTACTTCCCTTCTTGATTTCCTTATCGTGCGATTCGATTCCTTTGAGGCTTATGCCTTTGATTTCTTCCTATTCAATCTTACGCGAGCGCTTGTTATAAATCGAAAATTGAAGGATTGTAATGGCACTACAAATGTGGTGCGGGATGATTTCTCCCGGTATAGTTGATTGGACTATGGTAGTCGCATTATGGAGGGATATTCTATTGTGTCAACTTAGTAACAGAACTTCTAAGAGCCTTGAGGCTAGGCACAGGTTTCCAGGATGCTTATGACCGATTATTCCGCAGTGTTGTTGTGATGGTAGGATGTTTGACCATGTGTCGGGGCAGTGAATGGTTTGAAGGGAGGTTTACTCAGAGTGTAATCAAGGGATTCAGTATTTTATTTCCAACAGGGAAAAAGACAATCGGACTAAGAATGGTCAGGTGTGGGCTGGTGGAAGTAATGAGGCTTGGTATTTGCAAGCATGGTTGAGCTTTCTTTTATGAGATAGTGGCATGGTCCTGATTGAACATACTAAGTTGTTGGTGTTATAATCTGCTACAATTCGCCTTTATGGCAGGATATTGTGAAATAATATTGTAGGTACAACTGTTAGATATCACACGATGCGGTGGTTTAAGATCGAACAAGAATCTCTAATGTTGACGACTCGATAAAGATGACCTTTGGAAAGGTTTAAAGTTAGCTGCAATGGTGGATTCAAGTGCCACAAAGATGGATTTCATTTAAGGCAACAATTGAGCAGCAAAGTATGAGGAAGGACATGTGGGAAGTCGCAGGTGGTGTTTAAAACTTCTAGAAGGCCAAGTATGAGTAGCAAGGTCGAGTGGTAAATTAAAGAGATGAGTTCCGCCAAAGTGGGAGAGTGGTGAGGGTTGCATATGGGCTTGGTAGTAGGATGACTACGCACCTTAAAGAGAATTTGGATCGAATTGGGGATTTTAATGATTGGTGATTGAAGCTTGCGGATATGATGTGAAGTATGGGCTATTATGCGGCAGAAGATTGATATGGTGGAAAGGAGCTGCTTGAAATGGAAGAGGGTGCAACATAACCTGAATTTGGAAGGATGTTGCCACACATTTAATTGATGTCCGCGAGGGGCGAATGGACTGGTGCAACTGGAAGGTGAGCTCGGACTCAGGATGGGCTATTGGTGTCATAGTGAATGTACCCCGTGCAGTGGCGTGGGAAGATGTCGGGAGGTGATTCCCCTAGGTGGGTTATTCCCCGTGAGCAGGTTAGTGGTCGCGTGGTTGGCGAAGCTTCTGCAAAGAATTATATTGGTTGTTCAACAAAGAGATCGGTCGTGTGAATGTGGTTAATGATTCAGAATATGAAAGATGGGGATTTACAGGAAGATTCCGAGAAATTTTAATAACTTATGGTGCAAGGTTATGTTAATAAGAGATAAAAAGGTCAGGCGAACTCAATAATGGTGAAATGATGGCTTCAAGCTAATTGGGAGAGTCTCACCGTTTATGATTGGGCTGTATAATTAACTACTTGCGTGATTTTTGGTTATTAGCATATTGATGGATTAATTCAGCTATGAGAAAAGACCATAAGTGGTAATTCGAGAAAATGAATTGTTGGAGGCATGCGATGGTTGGCCTTATTGGCTCGTGTTCGGACTTGGAAAAAGGTTCAGGATTTATGCCTTGTATGGATACAGGTTTCAGAGAAAGCAATTTCGTCGGGTGCTTCATCGAGAGAGTATTCGTGTGTTATAATATTTATGGAGTGAATTATATTCGGGACCAAGTCAGAGTGGGTGGCTCTCAATAATGGTCCTAGTGAATTCAGAAGTTAAAGTGTGGTGCCCAATGATTTCGAGCCTACGAGTACAGTTAAGAATCAAGCTTTGTAGCAGCTTATGAGAAGGTGCCCAGGATGTTCTATGATATTTTGACTTGTGGCGTAGCATTTGAGTGATATGGAATAGTTCGTGGGAATGGAGACAGCCTGGTCTCGTGATTCAAGGTCACTCGGGGCGAGTGTAGATGGAGTATGTTATGTGTTGAATGGAGTTAGTCTTATTTTTAAGGCAAGCAAAGAGGAATTGGAAGAAGGTAAATTAATTAGCCATATTTGAATTGGCATATTGGGTCCAGTGATCAGTTCGGTCCACAAGATCAAGTTATGTGTATGATTTGTGGCGGTACGTGTGAGGCCTGTCGGCCGCCGTGATTAATGATTTATCAGGGGCATTCTTCTGTTATGGCTTGTTAAGTGGAAGCGGATTTCGAAAGGGCTATGGTGGCTTGGACCACTACTTGCAGATTTGCATATTCTACAGTTATGGGAAATTACATATGTATTGCTATGATTCTCCTGAAGTGAGTTAAGTGCAAGGTTCTTATATGATGAAATGTGAAAATATTAATAAATTCGGAGTTATGATGAAAATCGTGTCCTATCGTATATTGGCACGTTGGGTGCGGTGAGAGGTATGGAAATGTGAAGTGAGGATCAAGGTTGTAGTTCGGTGTTGACAAGGATGTCACGGGCTCGGATGAGCAAGGAAGGGGTTGAATGATTAGAGTAAATTGGTATTGTCCTCAGCATCACCTGAGATCGATGTGTTGTGGAAGAGGTTTTGCATCCTGGTTAAGGATTCTGGATCGTTTTTCAGCGTTAGTGCATTCGATGGTTTAGATGTGTGTGTCACACCTTCTTTTGGCGCTACCAGGGGTAGCAAGGGAGTTTTTCCAATTAAAGGACAATCGAAACGGGATTATTTATTAAAGAATCAGAGTCGCCACTTGGGAGATTTTATGGTGTCCCAAGTCACCGGTTTAATCCCGAATTGAGGAACATATTGACTCTGTTTAACAGTCTGTGCACCAGAAATCCGGATAAGGAATTTTGTTAGCACGGTTGCTCAGCTGTCATATTCGGCTTAATTATCTGATTTTACAATTATGAACTTATGTGCAAATTTTAACTTTGAAACGCTTTTATTATTATTATTATTATTATTTTACAAGAATTGCAACGTCATAAAAATGCGTCTTGAACCACGTCGCACCAGTGCACCCGTGGTTGTCAACACATTTTGACTCTGTTGAGATATGGATTTGGGTCACATAAATGTGCACCCGAGTTTAAGGAGGTAAATTATTAAAAGCGCGCCTAAAGCGACTAACGTATTATTATGTTTTGGGAAGGCCATGAAATTTACTAAACAACACATCCAGAAATCTAAGTATTTTAAAATATACTTTTATGAGGGCCCCGTAACTTGTGCATTTTATTTGGCGAGGATCATCTCCTTTATTTTTAGGATATCCTAAAATGACTACATTTCTATTTAAGTTCGTCTTTAAAATAAAAGAGAAAAAGTCCTAATTAATTTACATGCTTGACAAGCTTGAACCTCTTATTAATTGTTAGATTACAATAGATGCTACCGAA